>OY482670.1:57085407-57365521 GCA_960531455.1 Urophora cardui
TTACATCCTTTCTCTTTAACCGCCTAGGATAGTTTTGCTTTAGGAGACTTTTTGCTAATGAATTAGGATGGTTGGCTAATCTTTTTGCATAATTTGTTTGTATTTTCTCTATCTCTTCGGTCACCGTATTTATCTCTAGTTTATTATGTATAATTGAATTTTTTACATACCAAGGAGCTTTGCATATTGTTCTTAATATCTTGGACTGTAGCCTTTGAATTCTCTCTACGCTAGATTTCGATGCTGAGCCTTTTGTGCCTTACCCGAAATTTTTTACCTGTTAAAAAGCTTTCTAGGATCCCGCACAGATTATATGGAAGTGTTTGTTTTATTTTATACAAGAGGCCTTCTAGCCATACTTTATCGAAGGCTTGTGCCACATCTAGGAATAGTGCGGTGCAATATCGTTTGGTTTCAAAAGTTGACCCTATTTCTGAAACAATTCTATGCACTTGTTCTATCGTACCGTGCTGCTCTCTAAATCCGAACTGGTGACTTGTTATGGTTGCGTGCAGTTCTAAGATGGGCTGAATTTTTCTCAGCAATAATTTTTCGAATAATTTGGAAAAGATAGAGATTAAGCTTATTGGCCTGTAGGAGCTTACTATTGTCGGGTGTTTGCCTGGTTTTGGGATCATGATAATTTCAGATAGTTTCCATGGATTAGGAAAGTGACATAATCGGATCATACTATTGAAGATGTATAGTAGTTGCTTTATAGCTGCTATGGGAAGCGCTTTTAACATTTCACCCGTTATTCTGTCATACCCCGGTGCTTTCTTATTCTCTATGTCTTTGGATATAGTTTTATTTAAGTCATCTAGTTTAAATCCAAGTGGGATTACTGGTAATTGTGGAGTATTTTCTTGGAGAACATTTTGGCCTTCATTTGGAGTAAATACATTTGAAAGATGGGTTTGCAAAAGCTATTCCCTTTTTTGTGGTCACTTCGAGCAAATTCACCATTTTGTATTCGTATTGGAGGATCCTGCTGAACCGGCCGTTTTAGATATTTGAGAGAGCCCCACAAGGAATAATCTGTACCAGATGTGGCCGTGAGGGAATTAATTCTATTTTGAAATTTTGTTTCCCTTTTCTCCTCTAGGAGCATTTGGAGCTCTTTCGTGCATTTTTTTAGCTCGTTTTTCAGAGTTGGAGATCGCAACCTTTGCCAGTCTCTCCTAAGTTGCCTTTTCTTGGAAACTAGCTCAATGATATAATAATAATAATAATAAAAATAATAATAATAATAATAATAATAATAATAATAATAATAATAATAATAATAATAATAATAATAATAATAATAATAATAATAATAATAATAATAATAATAATAATAATAATAACAAAAATAATAATAATAATAATAATAATAATAATAATAATAATAATAATAATAATAATAATAATAATAATAATAATAATAATAATAATAATAATAATAATAATAATAATAATAATAATAATAATAATAATAATAATAATAATAATAATAATAATAATAATAATAATAATAACAATAATAATAATAATAATAATAATAATAATAATAATAATAATAATAATATAATAATAATAATAATAATAATAATAATAATAATAATAATAATAATAATAATAATAATAATAATAATAATAATAATAATAATAATAATAATAATAATAATAATAATAATAATAATAATAATAATAATAATAATGATAATAATAATAATAATAATACAATGGCGCTAATATAACTCTGACGAGTTTTATGGCCGAACTTCTTTCCCAATTCGAGGTGTGCTCCTCTTGTTTTTCCTACTAATTGGGTGGACCTACAGTTTTTATGCCAGCTCCGAACGGCGAATGCATTTTTTGTGAGAAGTTTTTCATGGCAGAAATACACTCGGAAGGTATGCCGCCCACTGCCGAGAGATGACCGCTGCTCTTAAAAAACCCAATAATTGGATTTTTACTAATTAGAAATTTTTTTTGTGCGCGTACATGTCGCCATCTCAAAGCCCAATTTTCACACAATTTTCGCAGCATTTGCGGCCATATTTCAGACCAGTGACGCTGGACCCCCAATTCAATTGGTTTGAAAATTAATAGGCTACACAGTAAAAAATGAGAGTTTAATTCTAATATCATTTGGTACTTTATTTAATCATTCTTGGAATTAAATTTGAATTTTAATGCCAAAAAGTCTTAGGGCCGATTTCATAATCAAATTAAAAGTTCCTTTAAATTCTAAAGGAGCCTTTAATTTGCTGATCGATTTCATAAAGTATTTTTGAAGATAAAAGTTCCTTTAAAGTTAAATACCCAAAAACGGGCATTTAAGTTATTTAAAGGTTCCTTTTGCAAGAAAAAATTTCATTTCTGCAGTCTGTCAAAATCAAATATAAAAAATTTATTAAAATTTTTGAACCGATTTTGTTTGTTGTTTTGTTTGTTGAGTCCTATAATGCAATATTCCTCTCTTCCTCTTTTGTGAGGTTGGATGACCGCTTCCTATTTTTTCTGCACTGGGTTTCCAAAATATGCTTCTTTGTTCTTTTTATTTTTTTTGAAAAAAATAAAATAAAGCATATTTTCAGAAAAAAACCAAATGTCAAATTTCAATATTTTTAAATTTATGAAAATCATTTGACGTTAAAGGAGCCTTTTAATTTTATATGATTATGAAATCACTCCCACTTTAAAGAACATTTAAATGGCTGTTTTACTAAGAGGCTCCTTTAACAAAAGGAGCTTTAAGAATTTCATTATGAAATCGGCCCTTATTTTTAAACTATGAGAAGTTTTACAATTTTATTGATTCCAAAATAGTTTCAAAATAAAGTCTTGAAAAGTATTAAAATTCTCTCTAAAGATGTTGAAACATTTATAGTTTAAAAACAAATCCTGAGAAGTATGAAAAACTTTCTCTTTCTCAATTATATTACCATCAATATATTTTTGGGTTTAAATCAAAACCAAACAAAGTATTAGAAAAAGAAATACTTACACACATACATATCAGTTGCCGAAATAAATTATTTCTTTGTTCTTTTTATTTTTTTTGAAAAAAATAAAATAAAGCATATTTTCAGAAAAAAACCAAATGTCAAATTTCAATATTTTTAAATTTATGAAAATCATTTGACGTTAAAGGAGCCTTTTAATTTTATATGATTATGAAATCACTCCCACTTTAAAGAACATTTAAATGGCTGTTTTACTAAGAGGCTCCTTTAACAAAAGGAGCTTTAAGAATTTCATTATGAAATCGGCCCTTATTTTTAAACTATGAGAAGTTTTACAATTTTATTGATTCCAAAATAGTTTCAAAATAAAGTCTTGAAAAGTATTAAAATTCTCTCTAAAGATGTTGAAACATTTATAGTTTAAAAACAAATCCTGAGAAGTATGAAAAACTTTCTCTTTCTCAATTATATTACCATCAATATATTTTTGGGTTTAAATCAAAACCAAACAAAGTATTAGAAAAAGAAATACTTACACACATACATATCAGTTGCCGAAATAAATTATTTCTTTGTTCTTTTTATTTTTTTTGAAAAAAATAAAATAAAGCATATTTTCAGAAAAAAACCAAATGTCAAATTTCAATATTTTTAAATTTATGAAAATCATTTGACGTTAAAGGAGCCTTTTAATTTTATATGATTATGAAATCACTCCCACTTTAAAGAACATTTAAATGGCTGTTTTACTAAGAGGCTCCTTTAACAAAAGGAGCTTTAAGAATTTCATTATGAAATCGGCCCTTATTTTTAAACTATGAGAAGTTTTACAATTTTATTGATTCCAAAATAGTTTCAAAATAAAGTCTTGAAAAGTATTAAAATTCTCTCTAAAGATGTTGAAACATTTATAGTTTAAAAACAAATCCTGAGAAGTATGAAAAACTTTCTCTTTCTCAATTATATTACCATCAATATATTTTTGGGTTTAAATCAAAACCAAACAAAGTATTAGAAAAAGAAATACTTACACACATACATATCAGTTGCCGAAATAAATTATTTCAAAATACGAAGGAGAAACTACATTTATTAACATAAATGACCCACATACCGATTTTTTCAAGCCTGATGAAAAAATTTTATAGTAGATCAGGAGATTAACTAACAACCTTATTTCAAAACAAATCACTCAAGAAGCTATATTTTTTTCTAGAGATCATGCTTGTAATGGGGATATGCTTGGAAACTTTTGCTGTTCCGAAAACTTTTCTGCGTGCGATTTTTTCTAAAGGAACTCAATGCTTTACAAATACAACTTTTTTATGACGACGAAGTTACTAATCCTTTAGTGAGCAAAACCGGAATTCGTAAAATTGGTGCACTGTACTTCACAATAAGGAATCTTGCTTTTCATGCACTTTTCCTGTGTAAGGATCTAAAGCACAAAAACGTAGATTTTAATACAATATTAAACCCGGTTATCAACGACATCCGAGCTCTCGAAAATATTGGTGTAAAGGTTGTAATGCGTTCATAAAAGCCACTTTAGAGTCTGTTGCTCACGACAACTTAGGAGCAAATGGGTGTTTTGGGTTTGTTTGTTCTTTCAAAGCGGATCATTGTCTATTTTGCCAAATTCATGAAATTTTGTACCATTTCTATATTTTTGTTAACAAAGAATTTAACCATATCATGCAATGCCACAAGCTTATTTCAGCGGATTTCTCAAAAGTAATTAACTTTTATTGCTTAAAAAATGATAGACCATTTGAAGCTCATTTCATTAACTATAAAATCTTAGTGTTAATATCATGTGAATTAATAAAATAAACTATTGTAGGTAGTTTTTGTAGTTTTTTAAGAGCAGCGGTCACCTCTCGGCAGTGGGCGGCATACCCTCCGAGAGTATTTCTGCCATGAAAAAGCTTCTCACAAAAAATGCATTCGCCGTTCGGAGCCGGCATAAAACTGTAGGTCCACCCAATTAGTAGGAAAACCAAAAAGGAGCACACCTCGAATTGGGAGAGAAGCTCGGCCATAAAGCTCGTCAGAGTTATAATAGCGCCATTGTATTATATTATATTATTGTAGGTATTAATAGTAGAGACTATAATTAACCTCCATTGTAATAGTATCATAATATATATTATATTATTTCGAATAAAATGAACATATATATGTACATATTTCTTAACCAAAAATTGTATTTTATTTTATTTTCAGCATTACGTTCGTAAATTTCTACACTGTTCAAGCAAGTCATCCTTAATATAAAGAATATTAGCATTTATTCCATTTCTCTTTAATCTTTGGGATATAGGTTTACTTGCGGGATTGTTAACTTGTTGAGCAGTGTATCCACTGGAAATCATATGTAAAAGTATAGAATTTATTCCAATTTTCGGATAGATCTTATACCATTTTAACTATTTTTAATACCAGAAATATTCTAAAAATAATCAAGATTTGGTTTTTATTTAATTCCAAGAAAGTATTAATTTGACACCAAGAATAATTTCTTTCTCTCAATATTCTCTTATTTTTTTTAAACCAGAATGGTGTTGATTTTATGCTTTTTGGCATTGTTACATATAAATACCAAAATGGAATTAAAATTAAACTAAAATTTTTACTGTGTAGGAATTATGCGCTATTTATATGCTAATTTGTTAAAAAAAAATTGTGCTCAAATTTTAAGGGTTTTTTTTATACATATGTCTAAGCTTATTAAATTTTATATAAATTTATCCCAAATTTGAAATTTAATAAAATTTTATTAAAAAAATTTAAGAAAAAATGTTGGTGGTTGGACAAAATTACCACATTAATCTAGCATTCATTTTTGCATATAGAATTTCATTAAATTATATAAATTATATAAATTTTGTTAAATTTTATACAAATTTAAAAAACTTTTATAACAATAAAAAAAATTTGGTGGATGAACGAAATTAGCACATAAATCTAGCAATTATTTTTGCATACTGAATTCCAGATCCATTAAAGGGGGGGAGTTTTTAAAAAACGTGAAGCTGCACCCCACTTTGAAATTAAAAAAGAAATCTTAAAAATTCAAAAAACAAAAAAAAATATTTTTTAAAAATGACAGCTCATTATCATGGCGTTCATTTACAGCCAATTCCACGAAAAAATTTAAGTGAAAATTTAATTTTTTTCCTGTCAGATTTCATATAAAATTCAAGTAAAAAAAATTAAGTTAAACTTAAATTCTTTCGTGAAACTGCTGTTAGGTATATTAAATTTTATATAAATTTACCCCAAATATGAAATTAAAAAAATTTTGTTTTGATATGCGGAAAAATCCAATTAGCTCATACAGCGATGGTAGATGTGATAGCTATTTCGAAGAAAAACCACCTTCTTCATCATCATTTTTTCGGGAGGGTTTCATCGTGGATTTTTTTTTTTTGAGAAAAATATATATTAAATAATAAAAAAAGTTCTGGTTTCTATAGTGCTATTTAGAAGAAAAATTTTGATTTTCAAATTAGGGTTTCTATAAGAAGTTTTAAAAATCAGGAAACTTTTATTCATTTAAAAATTAGATTGTTCTATTGCAAACACGATGATTGATTGTCTTTAATTTAAAATGTTCTTATTTTAGATTCCTGAAGTTTTTGTTCTTCATTGGGATGGCAAGCTACTTCCGGAAATCAAGGGTACGGAAAAACGAGATCGGCTTTCTCTCGTCGTAACAGGAGAAAACACGGAGAAACTGCTGGGTATCCCAAAAATCGAAAATTCGACAAGGGAAGCTATAGCAGAGGAAACTTATACTTTTTTTTAACAAATGGGAGCTTTGCTGATTTGGTGGAAATGGTGTCATTGATACAACAGCTGCTAATAATGGCGCTGCATACTTGCTTGAAAAAAGATTGAGGCGCAATTTACTTTTTTTTCCATGTCGTCATCATATTAGCGAGTTGTTAATGAAAGCAGTTTTCGAATTAAATTTTAGTAAATCATCAGCACTAGAAGTCCCACTTTTCAATCGATTTTCACGGAACTGGAAAAGCATTAACCTCAAAGCTTACAAGAGTGGAATTTCGGACAAAGAATTTCAAAACATGTTAACAGCATCGCAAATTGCAATTTTGAAGGATTTTTGCGTAACTGCATTGGAAGGCCACATCATTCGTGCAGATTAGAAAGAATTGTTGCCACTATCGTTGCTCTTCATTGGGGAACCCGTACAAAATTTTTTCGCAAGTTAGAGCACCTGGCACAACACCACCCGCAAGATTTACGTCAACGTGTTTGTATTATTACAAAATTTTTCTATTTTGCGATCAATTCAGACTTACAACTTTATAAATGAAAAGTCTACGTCCTTACGTCTATTTACGTTCCATATTGGTTCCGTTGCGTCAATGCAATAGAAGCGCCACGACATGATCTTAAACTTATCCAGGATCTAATTGGCTATTTTGATAAGAAATTATCCAATATCCTATTAAAAAAAATACAGAACCATTTATGGTACTTGTTAGAGCTGCAAAACCATCGATAGTCGGACCACTCGATAGTTTCGATAGTCGAAAAAAAACTACTACTATCGATAGTTTTTTATGAATATTTCACTAAAATAAAAAGAGGGATGGTTTTGTTTACAGTTTTCTTTCCAAAAAGTCTTTAATTTTTTACGCAAAACAATAATTAAATAAAAGATCAAATAAGAATTAGATACTTCACTTACACTGAGAGAAAAATCAACCAAAAGTTGGTTAATGGTCAATTTCACACTTGAAATGGAATCAATGTGAATTTTGTTTAATATTACCATTACCATTGCTGATATATTAGACAGTTAGGCGATTCACAACCTGTCATATTGCGTCATATCGTCATAAGTCATAATATTTTGTTATTGCATTCTAGGCTATATGTGTACTAAATAAATACAACTCTACACGATATGTTTTTGGGTCGTCGTATTTGATCAGCTGTTTTTGTTTACTTCTTCACAGGGCTTCGAAAAAGTATTTTACAACTATTTCCGTACAATCTTTTAATATGACATATGACTTTATGACACTTTGTGAATCACCTAAGTGTTTTTGGTTATATTAACCATGATATTTGTTGATATAACAAAATCTTCGTTCAAATCTTCAACCAATTTCTTGTTACTATTAAACAATTTGTTGGTTACATTTTTATGCCAGTAGCAGCACTGCTATGTATGATCTATAAGAGAGTGTTAATATGTTAACTGAATAAGAAAATTCCAAATACTCACTCTCTCGCTCTCTGCAATTCGGGTCCAGCCATTCAACTTCGTCAAGCACAAACGGTGTTGAAGGCGATGGTAACAACAGAGCCGAAACCATAAAGCTTCGTAAATATTTTTACTTTTTATACTCAGCTGTACTAGTACACAGAGTATTATAGTTTTAATCACATAACGGTGGATTGTAACAGAGTGAAATAATCGAGATAGATATAAACTTATATATATCAAAATGATCAGGGTGAAAAGAGAAATCGATTGAGCCATGTCCGTCCGTCCGTCCGTCTGTCCGTCCGTCTGTAAACACTCTAACTCGCGCAAAAATAGAGATATTTTGATGAAATTTGAAATGCAAGTTGGTATCGAGACTGGGACGGTTGGTATTGAAAATGGGCGAAATCGGACCATGACCACGCCCACTTTTCCTATATAGAAAATATCGGAAATTTGGTATCTCAGTCACTAATATAGCTGGAGCGATGAAATTTTACCCACGTGTTGAGCTCAGGCCCCTAGGAAGAAATTTTATGACATTTTGGAAAATGGGTGGTGCCACGCCCACTTATTAAGGGTCAAACCTTGAAAGTTTTATATGTCATAACTCAGAAACCATTGAAGATATATCGACAAAATTTGGTACGCGTGATATACTTACTTAGTCAAATATTTGGACGAAAAATTTCCGAAATCGGTTGAGGGCCACGCCCACTTTTAAAGTGACCTAATAAAAACATTTTAAGCGATATCTCTGTCAAATATAAAGATATATCATTGAAATTTTATAGCAGGAGTCCAACTGCGGACATAAAACGAAAAACACAAAAATTTTGGAAAATGGGCGTGGCACCGCCTCTTTTTATAAAAAGGAATATACGAGATTTCTGAGCCCATAACTCGACAAATGATTTATATATAATGACTAAACTTGGTGTGTACACTTTTATTACTTGTGGTAATACATGTTGAAAATTTTAGCGAAATCGGTTGACGACCACGCCCACTTTTATATATGGGAACTATAAAGTGACCTAATAAAAACATTTTAAGCGATATCTTTGTCAAATGTAAAGATAATTAATTGAAATTTTGTGGTATGATTTCTACAATAGACCGGAAACAACAAATAGAAAAATTTTGGAAAATGGGCGTGGCGCCGCCTCTTTTTACACAAAGGGATATACGAGATTTCTTAGCCTATAACTCGACAAATAATTGAGATATTATGACGAAACTTGGTTTATACACTTTTATAACATGTGTTAATAGCCACGCAAAAATTTATTGAAATCGGTTTATGACCACGCCTACTTTTTAAGAAAGATATATCTGGAACACTCTTTGGGAATTTGTAACGTGACATCTTCATAAAGGAATGAAATTTTGCACAAAGAATAATATTCATATGCTTAGTTGGATGACTGATAAAAATTTAGAAAATGGGCGTGGCTACGCCCATTTTATGCAGCACTCGCTTTATATTAAGTGCACCGTGTTTCCATCAAACGCAAACAAACAATGAAAGCATACAGCTGAGTATCTAATGTTCGATTCCACTCGAACTTAGGCTTCCTTACTTGTTTTATACTCAGCTGTACTAGTACACAGAGTATTATAGTTTTAATCACATAACGGTGGATTGTAACAGAATGAAATAATCGAGATAGATATAGAATTATATATATCAAAATGATCAGGGTGAAAAGAGAAATCGATTGACCCATGTCCGTCCGTCCGTCCGTCTCAGTCACTAATATAGCTGGAGCGATGAAATTTTACCCACGTATTGAGCTCAGGCCCCTAGGAAGAAATTTGATGAAATTTTGCAAAATGGGCGGTGCCACGCCCACT
The DNA here is from genome assembly GCA_960531455.1 of Urophora cardui. Classification (NCBI taxonomy): domain Eukaryota; kingdom Metazoa; phylum Arthropoda; class Insecta; order Diptera; family Tephritidae; genus Urophora; species Urophora cardui. The sequence continues at coordinate 57,095,464 of OY482670.1, forward strand.
TATTAAGGGTCAAACCTTGAAAGTTTTATATGTCATAACTCAGAAACCATTAAAGATATATCGATCAAATTTGGTACGCGTGATGTACTTACTTAGGCAAACGTTTGACGGAAAATAGTTAAAATCGGTTGACGGCCACGCCCACTTTTATATATGTATATTATAAAGTGACCTAATAAAAACATTTTAAGCCATATCTCTGTCAAATATAAAGATATATCATTGAAATTTTGTCGCATGAGTCCAACTATAGACATAAAACAAAAAACACAAAAAGTTTGGAAAATAGGCGGTGCCACGCCCACTTATTAAGGGGCAAACATTGAAAGTTTTATGAGTCATAACTCAGAAACCGATAAAGATATATGGACGAAATTCGGTACGCGTGATATACTTACTTAGGCAAATGTTTGGACGAAAAATTTCCAAAATCTGTTGACGGCCACGCCCACTTGTATATATGTGTATTATAAAGTGGCCTAATAAAAACATTTTAAGCGATATCTCTGTCAAATATAAAGATATATCATTGAAATTTTATAGCAGGAGTCCAACTGCGGACATAAAACGAAAAACACAAAAATTTTGGAAAATGGGTGTGGCACCGCCTCTTTTTAGAAACAGGAATATACGAGATTTCTGAGCCTATAACTCGACAAGTAATTGAGATATTATAACGAAACTTTGTTTATACACTTTTATAACTTGTGTTAATAGACTCGCAAAATTTTAGCGAAATCGGTTTATGACCACGCCCACTTTTTAACAAAGATATTTCTGGAACACCCTTAGGGGAATTTGTAACGTGACATCTTTGTAACTAGAAGTCATAAAGGAATGAAATTTAGCACAAAGAATAATATTCATATGCTTAGTTGGATGACTGATAAAAATGTTGAAAATGGGCGTGGCTACGCCCATTTTATGCGGCACTCGCTTTATATAAAATAATCCGTGTTTCCATCAAACGCAAACAAACAATGAAAGCATACAGCTGATTATCTAATGTTCGATTCCACTCGAACTTAGGCTTCCTTACTTGTTTTAGATATGAATTAACCAATATTTTCGTTAATATAACAAATATACACGTTGGGGAAACCAACTTTCTGTTTGATATTGATTGTTACCAAAATATTGGTTGATGGTACAATGAAAATGTACATATTACATTTTTTCCTTTTGACATGAATAAATCAACCAATAAAACATTAACCAAGAAGTTGGTTGAAAAAACCATTGTACTTTTTTCTCTGTGTATGTATATAGCATTTTTTGGTTAAATTAAACCTTTTTCAATTTAAAATTTGCTCTTGATTAGAAAAAGGTTTCATTTGACTTGAAAACGCTATAGTAATAAAACTAAAAGTAGTACATTTGTTTTTTAGCACCTTTGGCGCTGACTAGCAGGGCCGTAGCCAGGAATTTATTTCGTGGGGGGTTTCATCGTTGTGGATTTTCTTTTTTTTTTTGTTTTTGAGAAAAATACATATATAATCTATTTCGTGCACTAAATAAAAATAATAAAAAAAACTCTGGTTTCTAAAGTGCTATTCAGAAGAAAATTTTTTTACGAAACTTTTGATTTTCAAATTAAAGTTTATATAAGAAGTTTTAAAAATCAGTAAACTTTTATTCACTTAAAAATTAGACTGTTCTATTGCAAACACGATGAATACTTTATTTTTGGTGATTTTATCGAAGTGAAAAAAATTATCTTTTATGGACGAAAAACTCGGTTAGATTACCTAGCTGTGTTCAGCTCTAAAAGTCCGCCTCAAGATTTTTAGCTTATGTTGACACTCTAACTTATTTTTTTTTGCAACTTTGTTATTTGACATCCGATTTTTAAAACTGATAGATACATATGTCATTATTTTAGTCTTTGAGCAGAGTTTGAAATTATTTTCAACTATTTTTTTTTTCATTTCCATTGAATTTCATTTTCATTTGAAAATTAAAGACTAAACAGCGCAGCAGAAGTATAAAAAATAAAAAGTTCTACTGTACTGAAAAGTTTCAAAAAATTATAGTCGACTGTTGCTGTGTTGTGGAAATTTGTACAGCACAGCAAAGGGCAAACATAATTTCGAGTTCTTACAGCACTGTTGTTATTGATTTTTTTTTAATTCATGGGAACACAATCGAAATTGTAATGTACAAAAAAAAAAACAATTTTAAAAGGCCGCACTTAAAAAAAAAATTCTGTTTATCTGTGCTTTACTGTCGACTGATCTGTTTGAAATTACACAGTAAAGCAAAGCTGCGACTTCATATATTAAACGGTTTTATTTAGCTCACCCCGTTTGTTTTTTTTATTTTATTTATTATTTATTCTTGGGTCAAATTTAGTAATTCAAATTTCACCCTCTTCCTGTCAACCGATTAATCTGAAATTTTGTACGCATGTATAACCCCGATGACAATGCAATATTATAAAAAAAAAAATCCGATAGGTGGCGCGTGGGTCGCTATATTTACAAAAATTGCATTTATGGTCCGATTTGGCTGAAATTCGGAACATGTATTACTACCTTGAAAGGAAATATTTTCCTAAAAAAAACTTCCGATAGGTGGCGCGTGGGTCGCTATATTTACAAAAATCGCATTTATGGTCCGATTTGGCTGAAATTCAGGTCCATACAGCTGGACCCCCACTCCATGAATTTCAAAAAAAACTATCTCATTAATTTGTGCTTAATATGTGCTTAATTGGTCCCCAAATAAAAAAATTTGTGCTCAAATTTTAAGGGCTTTTTTTTAAAATCAAAAGTGGGGGGTCCAGGTGAACGTTCCGCTGCACCCCCCCCCCCCCTAAGATAGAGTTGACTCAGGGAAATATTGAGTATGCAGTTAATTTGTGCTTAATATGTGCTCGAAGATTGTGAAAAAAAAATTTCGAAAAAAGTACAGAGATGGGCTTTTTTTTTAAAAAAAACAAAAGTGGGGGGTCCACGTGAACGTTCCGCTGGACCCCCCCCTAAGATAGAGTTGACTCAGGGAAATATTGAGTATGCAGTTAATTTGTGCTTAATATGTGCTCGAAGATTGTGAAAAAAAAATTTCGAAAAAAGTCCAGAGATGGGTATCGGTATATATATGCATATGGTAGGTGGAGGTGGGGTATGTCAGGCAAAGCCCACTGTATAATTTCAAAGTTGACTAGCTCATTAATTTGTGCTTAATATGTGCTTAATTGGTCCCCAAATAAAAAAATGTGTGCTCAAATTTTAAGGGCTTTTTTTTTAAAATCAAAAGTGGGGGGGTCCAGGTGAACGTTCCGCTGGACCCCCCTAAGATAGAGTTGACTCAGGGAAATATTGAGTATGCAGTTAATTTGTGCTTAATATGTGCTCGAAGATTGTGAAAAAAAAATTTCGAAAAAAGTACAGAGATGGGCTTTTTTTTTTTTAAATCAAAAGTGGGGGGTCCAGGTGAACGTTCCGCTGGACCCGCCCCCCCCCCCCCCTAAGATAGAGTTGTCTTAGGGAAATATTGAGTATGCAGTTAATTTGTGCTTAATATGTGCTCAAAGATTGTAAAAAAAAAATTTCGAAAAAAGTCCAGAGATTGGCTTTTTTTAAAAAACAAAAGTGGGGGTCCAGGTGAACGTTCCGCTGGACCCCCCCTAAGATAGAGTTGTCTTAGGGAAATATTGAGTGTGCAGTTAATTTGTGCTTAATATGTGCTCAAAGATTGTAAAAAAAAATTTTCGAAAAAAGTCCAGAGATGGGCATCGGTATATATATGCATATTGTAGATGGAGGTGGGGTATGTCAGGCAAATCCCACTGTATAATTTCAAAGTTGACTAGCTCATTAATTTGTGCTTAATATGTGCTTAATTTTTCCACAAATAAAAAAATTTGTGCTCAAATTTTAAGGGCTTTTTTTTTAAAATCAAAAGTGGGGGGACCAGGTGAACGTTCCGCTGGATCCCCCCCCCCCCCCCTAAGATAGAGTTGTCTTAGGGAAATATTGAGTATGCAGTTAATTTGTGCTTAATATGTGCTCAAAGATTGTAAAAAAAAATTTTCGAAAAAAGTCCAGAGATGGGCATCGGTATATATATGCATATGGTAGGTTGGGGTGGGGTATGTCAGGCAAAGCCCACTGTATAATTTCAAAGTTGACTAGCTCATTAATTTGTGCTTAATATGTGCTTAATTTTCCCACAAATAAAAAAATTTGTGCTCAAATTTTAAGGGCTTTTTTTTAAAATCAAAAGTGGGGGGTCCAGGTGAACGTTCCGCTGGACCCCCCCCTAAGATAGAGTTGACTCAGGGAAATATTGAGTATGCAGTTAATTTGTGCTTAATATGTGCTCGAAGATTGTGAAAAAAAAATTTCGAAAAAAGTACAGAGATGGGCTTTTTTTTAAAAAACAAAAGTGGGGGGTCCAGGTGAACGTTCCGCTGGACCCTCCCCTAAGATAGAGTTGTCTTAGGGAAATATTGAGTATGCAGTTAATTTGTGCTTAATATGTGCTCAAAGATTGTAAAAAAAAATTTTCGAAAAACGTCCAGAGATGGGCATCGGTATATATATGCATATGGTAGGTGGAGGTGGGGTATGTCAGGCAAAGCCCATTTCAGGTGGCCTGGCTTTAAAAAAGGTTCAAATTGCCACTTTAGTGGCCCAAACGGCAACGCTGCGTGCAAGTAAAAATTCAGTTGAAAACTATGTAAATCGAATGATTTGTTTTTACCGACTCTCTCGCTCTCTAATAAATCTGAGTAACAAGCAGTATTGCCGTTTTGCAATATAACAACGTGTATTGCCTTGATACATTTTTCGCTTTTGCCGATATGACCGAAATACTCAGAAGGCGCAAACTTTGAACCATTTTAAATTGTGGGTATTGGCACAAATTAATTAGCTAGTCAACTTTGAAATTATACAGTGGGCTTTGCCTGACATACCCCACCCCCACCTACCATATGCATATATATACCGATGCCCATCTCTGGACTTTTTTCGAAAATTTTTTTTACAATCTTTGAGCACATATTAAGCACAAATTAACTGCATACTCAATATTTCCCTAAGACAACTCTATCTTAGGGGGGGGGGGGAGATCCAGCGGAACGTTCACCTGGACCCCCCACTTTTGATTTTTAAAAAAAGCCCTTAAAATTTGAGCACAAATTTTTTTATTTGGGGACCAATTAAGCACATATTAAGCACAAATTAATGAGATAGTTTTTTTTTGAAATTCATGGAGTGGGGGGTCCAGCTGTACGGACCCCTGAAATTCGGAACATGTATTACTACCTTGAAAAGAAATATTTTCTTAAAAAAAATTCCGCTAGGTGGAGCTGAGATCGGGGTAATTAAAACTGAAAATCCTAATTATGGACCGATTTGGCTGATATTTAGCATGTGCATTACTTAAATAATTTACAAATGTTTAAAAAAAAAAAATGGAGCCGCTAGGTGGCGCGTGAGTCGCTCTATTTAAATAAAAATAGGTAAAAAAACTTTTTAAGTTAAACGGTTTTATGTTAAACATACATTGCAAAGTTTAAGACTAAATGGCGTATAATAATAAGATTTAAATTTAGAAATTGAATCTGTAATTTAGGTATCTGATTAATCCAGCCTGAATCCACCACCCAAGTCAAGATTTTGTATCGGGTTGAGGACTGTGTGGCGTTAGGGTGGCTAAAAATGATACGTCGTTAGCGGTACACCACCCAAGTTAAGGTGAAAGGTTAAAACGCGCCGAGAACTGTATGGCATTAGGGTGGATAAAAATGATATGTCGTTAGCGTTTTCCCCTCAAGACTCAGGCGCATCTTGTTGTACATAGCCTTGCCCCTTTATTGGACCTCTGGGGGGGTCGACCGTTTAAATGTCCATTACTCGTGGGAACAAAATGGTAAAAAAAATATAAAAAATAAAAACTAAAAACTAGAAAATAAAAATAGGTAAAAAAACTTTTTAAGTTAAACGGTTTTATGTTATACATACATTGCAATGTTTAAGATAAATGTACTAAAAACCAAAAAATAATAAAATAGATACAGTCGTGGGAATTATAAACATTTGCATAGACTAGACTAAAATAAAACCGGGGGGCACGTCAATTGTCTACAAATTATCGACTTAATGTGCGATAGAAGAATCGTTTAATTCGTCGTTAGGCAGTTGGCCCGCAGACAAATTACTTACTATTTTCTTGCTCATGGAAGTTCCAATAGTTATACACTCCATGTTAATAAAAGAGATGTTTCAACTAGTTTATCGTTGGACATTCACAGGAGGAATCGTTTCACTGCTCGTAGTTTGTCTTTAATCGACAAAACATATGATAAAAGTACTACTCGCTCACCACTATGAAACCCTAAAACTCGCTTATAATCGAGCTTGCTAGCTTTTTTCCACATTCTAGCCCTACTTATCACACGTCCATCGTTGTCGGTTGAACAACTGCCTAATTATAGTGTAACATTACAAAACAAACATTTTAATCAACGATTGTAGACAATTGACGTGCCCCCCGGTTTTATTTTAGTCTAGTCTATGCAAATGTTTATAATTCCCAAGACTGTATCTATTTTATTATTTTTTGGTTTTTAGTACATTTATCTTAAACATTGCAATGTATGTATAACATAAAACCATTTAACTTAAAAATTTTTTTTTACCTATTTTTATTTTCAAAGGAAATCGAAATTCAAAAGTTCTCAAAAAATTATGATAACTTTCGCAGAACAGCAACAGCTTATTTTTTGAGACTGTTGGTGTTATGCTGGCAAACAGTGCTTGGGAAGCCTTTATATTTCCCTCTAATGTCCTTTGATCTGTGAAGTCGCTTTCATAAAGTTGGGTCACCTAACCGAGATTTTCGACCAAAAAAACATCCTTTTTGTTTCACTTGAAAAAAATCGCTAAAAATAAAGTATTCATCGGATCTTTTTAATATTACGCTTTAAATATTTTCAATAAAACAGAATAATTTTAAAAAGAATAAAGCTTTCCTGATTTTTACAAATTCTTATAAAAACCCCAATAAAAACCAAATTTTTTCAATAATCGCAAAAAGTCAATAAAATGTTGACTTTGAAAATTTAGTATTGAAAATAGGTGAAATCGGATTATAACAACGCACACATCCCATATATGGGATCTTTCAAAAAACACACAAAATGTTATAATTCAGACACTAATATAACCCGAGTAATGAATTTTCAGCCATGCAATGACCTTATGCAGTTATAAGAAAATATGCTAAAATTTTAGAAAATTTATGTAACATAATTTAATTTATAAGTGGTATGTCGTTAGAACCGTACTTTAATTATCTTTCGAACGGAGTAGATACGGTTTGCGGATATTTGTAACTTCAGCGACAATAATTTTTGATTGAAGTTGGAACTAAAAAAACTCAAAATTACGTTATTTCAAAACCCTAACCATAAGAAAATGGTTTTGACCTCAGCAGGTTCATACCAGCCCTCCCCTGTACCTGAAATTCTTGGTATTTTCTCAAATTAATTATTTGTAAACTAGTGTTTTCAACATATAGCTTTGAATATGATAGAAGTAAAATTTATCTACCAGAATTTCGTGGGGGGTTCAAACCCCCCCCCCCCCTAAATACGGCAGTGCTGACTAGTACATAAGGCACATTGTTTATACATTTCATTAATGTAAAATACCGATAATCAAAAGGCACACTGTTTAAACATTTCAGTAATGTAGAATACACTATGCTTTAAATAAATCAAAAAACAAAAAAATACGAAGAATTTCAGTTATGGGGGAGGATAGGTATGAGCCTGCTGAGCACAGAAAATTTTTTTTTTAATTTTTAATTTTTTGTATGGTTACGTTTTTGAGAAAACGGTAATTTTGTGTTTTTTGTTATCACTTTATTCAAAAATTATGTTCGCTGGAGTTACGCTACTAACAATATACAACTTGTAGTAATTGAACCACACCTCCCTAAATGACATCTGGTCAATGTCAAAATTTTTAATTTTTTGCGATTTTTGAAATAGTTTTGATTTTCAAATTAAGTTTTTTATAAAAACTTGTAAAAATCAGAAAAGTTTTATTTTTTAAAAACTAGCCCGGCTAATTGTTAACGTAATATCAAGGATATCTGATAAAAACATATTTTTAGCGATTTCTTTCATAAACAAAAAGGATATTTTATGGACGAAAAACTCGGTTAGATGACTCATCCGTGTATAGGGCGTCGTTTTACAACTTTTTTTTTGCAAAACACTATAGACTTCTTGCGCGGCCTTAAACTTCTCATATTCAATAGTACTGCCTTTAATGAACAAACCTATGTTTATTTTTTATCACAATCTTGTACTTAACCTCCATTTTTTTATTTTTATGTATGTATATTAAAAGTGTTTAAATGTTGATAGTTTTCGCCGTTTTGGTACATTTTGTTCTCCTCGAAGAAGGAACCAGCAAAAATGGCTCATCGTTCAAGGTCCCTGACATTCCAATGGCTTTGGTATCGCAATTACATGCTCACCGTTGTAAAAGTCATCACTCATATATGAAGCTTATGTTGAAAGGGTTTCGGGACAATTTTTTTTTTTTTATTTTTTTTATACCGCGAAATACCACGGAAATAAATTTTTTTTTTTGCAACTTTTTTATTTGACACCCGATTTGTAAAATTGATATGTCATTCTTTTAGTCTGGTGGAGCTCTAATGTCCTTTTGAGCTATGAAGTCGTTTTCACGTAGTTGGGTCACCTAACCAAGTTTTTCGTCTATAAAATATCCTTTTCGTTTCCCCTGAAAAAATCGCTAAAAATAAAGTACTAATGGGATCTTGGGAACATCACGCTTAAAGTGTTTGCAATTTAATAGGCTAATTTTTAAAAATAAATCTTTTGCTGATTTTCCCAACTTCTTATAAAAAGCTATTTTCAAAATAAAATTAAGAGAAATTGCAAAAAAACCACAAAATTTTGACTTTGACCAGCTATCGCTCAGTGAGTTGTATGTCGTTAAAAGCGTATTTTAATTACCTTTTGAACGAGGTACTGTAAGCTGTTATCGCACAAGTAACTTTAGCGAAAAATATTTCTGAACAGGGATGGGCGGTTTTGAATAAATTTTTATTCAAATAAAAAATGAATTTTTATTCTTCATTTTGATACCCTTGAATAAAGAATAAATTTTTATTCTTCATTCCGGCGCACTTGAATAAAGAATAATTTTTTATTCTTCATTCTGATACCTTTGAATAAAGAATAAAAATTTATTCTTCATTCTGATACCCTTGAATAAAGAATAAATTTTTATTCTTCATTCTGGTGCCCTTGAATAAAGAATAATTTTTTATTCTCCATTCTGATACCCTTGAATAAAGAATAAAAATTTATTCTTCATTCTGATACCCTTGAATAAACAATAAATTTTTATTCTTCATTCTGATGCCCTTGAATAAAGAATAATTTTTTATTCTTCATCCAAAATTGGTTGAATAAAAAATAAAATTTTATTTTTCATTCAGATAATTTTGAATAAAGAATAAAGTTTTATTCACGTTATTCAAATTATTCTTGCAGGTCACACAAGTAAATGATTTTGCGAAAATTTTTCTGAATACGAACCATGTATTTTCCCGAGTCCCAACCGAATACTTTTCCGAATATTTTCCCGAATCTGAACCCAAACACTCAACCGAATATTTTCCTGAATCCGAACCGAATACTTTCCCGAATTTTAACCGAATACTTTTCCGGGTCCGAACCGAATACCTTTCCGAGCCTGAACCGAATACTTTTCTGAGTCCGAACCGAATACTTTTCCGGGTCCGGAACCCGCTGGCTCTGTAATTAACGAAGTTATGGTAAAATGAAATTGTCTTTGTATTTGAATAGAACGGCGCCAAATTTCATTAAAAACCGATGACCAGAACATAATGAAAACAACAAACTACATACTTCTTTTGCTTATAGTACATACATACATACATACTTATGTATGTATATATGTATGTATGTACATATCTTCGTTTGCATTTTAATTTTTACTATAACTTCGTTAATTACAGTGGATAGTCGGTTCGGACTCAGTAAAGTAATCGGTTGGGACACGGGAAAGTATTCGGTTCGGACCCGAAAAAGTATTCGGTTCGGACCCGGAAAAGTATTCGGTTCGGACTCGGGAAAGTATTCGGTTCGGACCCGGAAAAGTATTCGGTTCAGACTCGGGAAAGTATTCGGTTTCGGATTTGGAAAATATTCGGTTCGGATTCGGGAAAGTATTCGGTAGAATATTCGGTTCGGATTCAGAAAAATATTCGGTTGAGAATTTGGGTTCGGATTCAGGATAATATTCGGAAAAATATTCGGTTGGGACTCGGGAAAATACTTGGTTCGTATTCAGAAAAATATTCGCAAAATCATTTACTTGTGTGACCTGCAAGAATAATTTGAATAACGTGAATAAAAATTTATTCTTTATTCAAAATTATCTGAATGAAAAATAAAATTTTATTTTTTATTCAACCAACTAGCTGACCCGGCAAACTTCGTTCTGCCCAAAACAGATTTTTTTATTAATTTCATTTCAAAAATTGTTATTACACCGGTATTATTTTTAATAGAAAATTAACGATTTTTCACTACTTCATTGTGTATACAACTTCAAAAATATATAATTTTAGTACTCAGTTTAAGGCTGCACGATACACAACATTTTTAGTTTGCTGTTCCGGATATTTATTTTCACTGAGTATTGGCTATTTTCAATAAGTAAGTAAGAGGATAGATATAGTATACCTCCATAATGGTTTTCAGGCCCCTCCTCCAACCCTTTTAGATATATTCAGCCTCAAAAGTTTAGTACGTATGGGTGGTGCAATGCCCCATTTTTCGATAAATCTTTTTTTTTTTGGGTGAACATGGTATTGATATCGTATATCTGCATAGTGATTTCTATGTACATGCCATGAACGCTTTTAAGGATATTTAGCCTTAAAAATTAAGAACGCATGGGAGGTACCATGCCCCCTTTTCCCAAAACTTCTGTTTTTTTCATAAGCACGCTATTGATATCGTTAATCTCCTGATCAATTTTCAGGTCCAAACCTTAAACGCTTTTATAGATATTCAGCTTGAAAAATTAAGTTTGTATGGGAGGTGCCATGCCCCTTTTTCCGATAACCTACACTTTTATGCGCAAAAATTGTTTTGATATCATATAGCTCTGTACCAATTTCCAGGTCCCTGACTTAAATCCTTTTAAATACATTCAGCTTAAACAAGTAAGGAAGCCTAAGTTCGAGTGGAATCGAACATTAGATACTCAGCTGTATGCTTTCATTGTTTGTTTGCGTTTGATGGAAACACGGCGTATTTTACATAAAGCGAGTGCCGCATAAAGTGGGCGTAGCCACGCCCATTTTCAACATTTTTATCAGTCATCCAACTAAGCATATGAATATTATTCTTTGTGCAAAATTTCATTCCTTTTTGATTTCTAGTTACAAAGATGTCACGTTACAAATTCCCAAAGGGTGTTCCACAGGGCCGTAGCTAGACTTAAATTTAAGGTAGGGCAGCGTTACTTTAAGGTAGGGCGGAAGTAAATAATGTATCACAATTAATCTTACATCGAGGCATGGCTTCCAAAATATATCAGCAAATACATATATCAGTGACGTACATTGGCTCAGATTTCCATCTGTCTACCGAAAGGGACGGCTTTACATTAAGGAACCACGATCCGAGAGAAATGACTTTCGAAGAAAAAAGTGTTCTACACACATATATACATATGTGCATGTTTTTATAAGTGCCTTTCCTCGGTAATCGTACGCAGTTTTGGGGGTTTGTTTGGTAAATTTTACAACTTACAAACATCTCCGGTCGACGGGACTTTTGGATTTAGAATCAGAAGGACCTCCTCAATGACTTTTTTTCAACGCGTGGTAGACTGTTGGAAAATTTTCCCCGTACATTTAATACCTATTTGTTGACATAATTATTGTGACAGTACATAAGCAATACTCATTGAGAATAAGCCAACAAGATGGTTCAGCTTCCAGATTTAGATGTGGAGATGTGGAGATCTTTAAATTTGGTATGTGGGTCGCCTGTATGCACGCAAGTCAAGGTGAGAAAAAACTCTCGAAAATGATTAAACGATAACCATAGAAAATTTAGACACCTCATTTTTCCATCGAGTAAAACGTTTTAGATTAGCACCAGTGTTGCCGCAGCCTCAAAAAATTTGGTATCAAAAATTTATACTTTCATGGTCTTTTTCGTATCACCGAAAATTTTTTGGAAAAAAACTTAAATTAATCAAAAAAGCTGTTTTCAGGCTTTTAACCCGTATAACAAATTTTTTTTTTCGTGTCACTGAAAAATTTTTGAAAAAAATTAAAATTATTAAAATAAGCTGCTTTCGTTTTTTCAGCGTGACATCGTTGAATAGTTAGGTACCATTTTATTCGAATTCAATTTAATTCAAGAAAATCATAAAAGCTACTATTAAAATAATTGTTATCATAAAAAATTCAAAACTCCATATACAAAACACGTAAGAACTGATCAAGATCATTTAATGTAAATTGTTTGTGTATTCTGTGGATACTGTGGAAATTAAAAACCAGCTGTTTAGTTAGTTAACCTGTGTTAGTGAGCCGTGCTCATGCCTGCCATGGGCAGTGATGCCTACTATGCAGTTTGATAAAATGTTGCCCATTTTTGGTATTCTCAAGACTTTCACAATATATATTTTTCGCGGCAAACACAGGTTGTTACAATTTTTAGAAAATCTTAAAAATGAAAAAGAATAGGTTCATATTCTTTGATTTTGATTAAATTGTATCAAAATTATTTGATGCTGATTAAAAAGGTATCAAATTTGTTCTACGTCAAAATAAAAAGTATCTACGTATATTGGGCTTAAAAAAGTATCACATTTGATACGATTGTATCAAAACGGCATCACTGATTAGCACACTTAGAGCCCGTGCACAATTGACTTCTACCTCGCTTTGCTTCAGAGTTTTGCTTTGACAGTTTCGTTCAGCATGTGCTTTTCAAAGGGACATGTTCACAATTGAGATGAAGCGAGTAAAGCAAAGTATAAAGTTAGCCATCTCTCAACTTTTTTACACTTTGACAAACATCTCCTCTTGTGTGTGTGTGTGTGTATGTTTGTATAACTACACTTATTTTAGCGATTTCGCGCAATTTCGTGAAAAGTGAACAGAGAAAGGTAAAAAATAACATTCGAATAAGCAGAAAAAAGCAAATTTCCCAAATATTTTACCAAAAATCAGATTTATAAATTAAAGCAAAGAAGTGAAGTGGAAATTGTCAAAGTGTTAATTGTAGCAAGCATCTGAAATTTCGCTTTGCTTTAAGGTTTTTTCTATCAAAGTTGGAGCAGACAAAGCCAATTGTGCACGGGCTCTTAGTAATCAATTCCGCGCTTTTGGTGTTGTTCGCTCACAGTGGGATTAGTTTTTGTCAGAAAAGTGACGAAATGAACCATTCTTTTAACCAAACTACAAAAATTCGATGGTCTTATTTAATTATATATGTGATGCAGGGTGGATTCTCCATATCATACATTGCAACCGAAATAATTTTTTATCTCAAACTATGACAAAAAATGTAATTATAATAATTCATCTTGTTGGCCTTTTTAAAGTAGGGCATTTTAAATTTAAGGTAGGGCCTTGCCCCACAATGCCCCCCCCTAGCTACGGGCCTGGTGTTCCAGAAATATCTTTGTTATAAAGTAGGCGTGGTCATAAACCGATTTCAATAAATTTTTGCGTGTCTATTAACACAAGTTGTAAAAGTGTATAAACCAAGTTTCGTTATAATATCTCAATTATTTGTCGAGTTATAGGCTAAGAAATCTCGTATATTCCTTTGTCTAAAAAGAGGCGATGCCACGCCCATTTTCCAAAATTTTTATATTTTTTGTTTCCGGTCTATTGTGCCACAAAATTTCAACGAATTATCTTTATATTTGACAAAGATATCGCTTAAAATGTTTTTATTAGGCCACTTTATAGTTCCCATGTATAAAAGTGGGCGTGGTCGTCAAACCGATTTCGCTAAAATTTTGAACATGTATTACCACAAGTAATAAAAGTGTACACACCAAGTTTCATGATTATATATAAATTATTTGTCGAGTTATGGGCTCAGAAATCTCGTATATTCCTGTTTCTAAAAAGAGGCGGTGCCACGCCCATTTTCCAAAATTTTTGTGTTTTTCGTTTTATGTCAGCAGTTGGACTCCTGCTATAAAATTTCAATGATATATCTTTATATTTGACAGAGATATCGCTTAAAATGTTTTTATTAGGCCACTTTATAATACACATATATGAAAGTGGGCGTGGCCGTCAACCGATTTTAACTATTTTCCGTCCAAACGTTTGCCTAAGTAAGCAAATCACGCGTACCAAATTTCATCGATATATCTTCAATGGTTTCTGAGTTATGACATATAAAACTTTCAAGGTTTGGCCCTTAATAAGTGGGCGTGGCACCGCCCATTTTCCAAAATGTCATCAAATTTCTTCCTAGGGGTCTCAGCTCAACACGTGGGTAAAATTTCATCGCTCCAGCTATATTAGTGACTGAGATACCAAATTTCCGATTTTTTCTATATAGGAAAAGTGGGCGTGGTCATGGTCCGATTTCGCCCATTTTCAATACCAACCGTCCCAGGCTCGATACCAACTTGCATTTCAAATTTCATCAAAATATCTAAATTTTTGCGCGAGTTAGAGTATTTACAGATGGACAGCCGGACGGACAGACGGACGGACAGACGGACGGACAGACGGACGGACGGACGGCCGGACGGACATGGCTCAATCGATTTCTCTTTTCACCCTGATCATTTTGATATATATAAGTCTATGTCTATATCTATTATTTCATTCTGTTACAATCCACCGTTATGTGATTAAAACTATAATACTCTGTGTACTAGTACAGCTGAGTATAAAAATTAAGTGTTGTTGGGAAGTGCCACGCCCCCTTTTCGTATAACTCCTATTATTTTGCGTTAATATGGAATTGTTATCGTTTATCTCCACACAAGTTTCCAAGCCCCTAGTGTAAACAGTTTTAGAGATATTCATCATGAAAAATTAAGTTTGTATGGGAGGTGCCACGCCCCCTTTTCTGATAACCCCCACTTTTCTGAGTGAGAAGGGTTTTGATATCACCTACCTCTATACCAATTTTCAGATCCCTACCTTGAACTGTTTTAGAGATAATCAGCTTTAAAAATTAAGGTTGTATGGGAGGTGCCACGCCCCCTTTTCTGATAACCCCCAATTTTCTGAATGAGAAGGGTTTTGATATCACCTACCTATATACCAATTTTCAGCTCCCTACCTTAAACTGTTTTAGAGATAATCAGCTTTAAAAATTAAGGTTGTATGGGAGGTGCCACGCCCCCTTTTCTGATAACCCCCACTTTTCTGAGTGAGAAGGGTTTTGATATCACCTACCTCTATACCAATTTTCAGATCCCTACCTTGAACTGTTTTAGAGATAATCAGCTTTAAAAATTAAGGTTGTATTGGAGGTGCCACGCCCCCTTTTCTGATAACCCCCAATTTTCTGAATGAGAAGGGTTTTGATATCACCTACCTATATACCAATTTTCAGCTCCCTACCTTAAACTGTTTTAGAGATAATCAGCTTTAAAAATTAAGTTTGTATGGGAGGTGCCACGCCCCCTTTTCTGATAACCCCCACTTTTCTGAGTGAGAAGGGTTTTGATATCACCTACCTCTATACCAATTTTCAGATCCCTACCTTGAACTGTTTTAGAGATAATCAGCTTTAAAAATTAAGTTTGTATGGGAGGTGCCACGCCCCCCTAATATTTTTTTATTTTTTCTTCGACTAAACCTTCGCGGGGTAACAACAAACAAACCCCCCTAAGGAAGTATTTGATTTGGTTCAGCCGTTTTCAAGTTTTAGCGTTTCAATTAAATACCAAATCATTTTTATATATATATATAGATATAGATTTTGGATGAAGAATAAAAAATTATTCTTTATTCAAAGGCACCAGAATGAAGAATAAAAATTAATTTTTATTCAAGGGTATCAGAATGAAGAATAAATTTTTATTCCTTATTCAAGGGTATCAAAATGAAGAATAAAAAATTACACTACTCGACACCAAAAATCACCAAGAATAAAATAATACTTTTCTAAACTGAAATTTTACGCTGGTTCCGAATATCATCTCCATTTTTTTGTGGCAGACCCAGTTTTTTAGATATTGGTAAAAATGTGGAAAAAGCCATATTTGCAAGACATTGCATCACATAAGTGCATCAAAAAGCTTTATTAGACATCGTGGCGATTTGACATCTAGGAAGTGCTGGTAGAGGAAGCTTCAACAAATATTTTTTGCCTTCACACTCCAAAATTGGTCAAGTAGTTTGGTTATAATGGCAAAAATAATGAAAAAAAATTAAAAAAAAAATCGAATTTTTTTTAAAGAAATTTCAGTTTCCACTGTCCTAAAATCAGAAAAATTGTATGAGGGACAAAAAGATAGCCCCCCTATCCTATAGAGAATTTAATTGTGAACATTTTAAGACTAATTGTGTAATAATCGGATGTACCGTTATTTATATTTATCTATTTTTATTCTCAGCTGTACTAGTACACAGAGCATTATAGTTTTAATCACATAACGGTGGATTGTAACAGAGTGAAATAATCGAGATAGATATAGACTTATATATATCAAAATGATCAGGGTGAAAAGAGAAATAATCGATTGAGACATGTCCGTCCGTCCGTCCGTCCGTCCGTCTGTCCGTCCGTCCGTCCGTCTGTAAACACTCTAACTCGCGCAAAAATTGAGATATTTTGATGAAATTTGAAATGCAGGTTGGTATCGAGACTGGGACGGTTGGTATTGAAAATGGGCGAAATCGGACCATGACCACGCCCACTTTTCCTATATAGGAAAAATCGGAAATTTGGTATCTCAGTCACTAATACAGCTGGAGCGATGAAATTTTATCCACGTGTTGAGCTCAGGCCCCTAGGAAGAAATTTGATGACATTTTGGAAAATGGGCGGTGCCACGCCCACTTATTAAGGGTCAAACCTTGCAAGTTTTATATGTCATAACTCAGAAACCGTTGAAGATATATCGATGAAATTTGGTACGCGTGATATACTTACTTAGTCAAATATTTGGACGAAAAATTTCCGAAATCGGTTGAGGGCCACGCCCACTTTTATATATGGCTCTTATAAAGTGACCTAATAAAAACATTTTAAGCGATATCTCTGTCAAATATAAAGATATATCATTGAAATTTTATAGCAGGAGTCCAACTGCGGACATAAAACGAAAAACGCAAAAATTTTGGAAAATGGGCGTGGCACCGCCTCTTTTTATAAACAGGAATATACGAGATTTCTGAGCCCATAACTCGACAAATAATTTATATATAATAACTAAACTTGGTGTGTACACTTTTATTACTTGTGGTAATACATGTTGAAAATTTTAGCGAAATCGGTTGACGACCACGCCCACTTTTATATATGGGTATTATAAAGTGACCTAATAAAAACATTTTAAGCGATATACCTTTGCCAAATGTAAAGATAATTCATTGAAATTTTGTGGTTTGATTTCTACAATAGACCAGAAACAACAAATAGAAAAATTTTGGAAAATGGGCGTGGCACCGCCTCTTTTTACACAAAGGGATATACGTGATTTCTTAGCCTATAACTCGACAAATAATTGAGATATTATGACGAAACTTGGTTTATACACTTTAATAACATGTGTTAATAGGCGCGCAAAAATTTATTGAAATCGGTTTATGACCACGCCTACTTTTTAAGAAAGATATATCTGGAACACTCTTTGGGAATTTGTAACGTGACATCTTTATAACTAGAAGTCAAAAAGGAATGAAATTTTGCACAAAGAATAATATTCATATGCTTAGTTGGATGACTGATAAAAATGTTGAAAATGGGCGTGGCTACGCCCACTTTATGCAGCACTCGCTTTATATAAAGTACACCGTGTTTCCATCAAACGCAAACAAACTATGAAAACATACAGCTGAGTATCTAATGTTCGATTCCACTCGAACTTAGGCTTCCTTACTTGTTATTGAAAGTCCTTAACCAAACATTTTCCGGAAGAGTAAAATTTCAACAACAAAATTGGGTCCATTCATAAAACTTTATTAAGGAGTAATACTCAAGATTATTTCATTCCATTTATTACGTGTTTTGAAGTGTACAATATCTCTCAAAACAGCGATTAATAGGAAAAAAAATTAATTGAATAAAAAATATCTTCATTCCGCGATTTTAAAGAGAGGGTAAATAATGAGCGATGTGAGTAAGTACTTTTGACTACCCTTTTGAGATTTTCTGCATTTGTTACACGTATGATTGTCCAAAATATAGTCTCCCATCATATCCTCGTGCCAAGACCCTTGATATCACCATTCAAAAACTATTAAGTCCTGATAATATCTCTCCCATGTTTCAGCACCTAAGTTGTAGGGAATTATGACGATGTGAAGGAAGTTTAGGCGGCATATTACAATCTTTTGCAATAAAGTAACTTTTTGTTACCTAGAAATCCACAAACAGTTTGTTAAAAACTGCTGCAAGCAGTAACAAAAAGCACCCGATCTATCGTGAAATAGTTAGAACTTTTGTTCTGTTTGTGGACTTCTAGTTAACAAAAAGCTGCTTTATTGCAAAACCATATAGCAAGGAAAGTAATATACCGCCTAAAATTCATTTCTAGCATTAACATATGTATAATTTCCCTAAAAACTTAAGTGCTGGAAGTGATGAACAGGGTGAGAGATTTCATCAGGACTTAATAGCTTTCAATGGCGATATCAAGGGTCTTGGTACGAGGATATGATGGGAGACTATATTTTGGGCAATCATACGTGTAACAAATGCAGAAAATCACAAAAGGGTAGTCAAAGGTACTTACTCACATCGCTCATTATTTACCCTCTCTTTAAAATCGCCTCTACCAGCACTTCCTAGACGTCAAATCGCCACGGTGTCTAATAAAACTTTTTGATACACCAATGTCTTGCATATATGGATTTTTCCACATTTTTACCAGTATCTCAAAAACTGGGTCTGCCACAAAAAAATGGAGATGATATTCGGAATCAGCGTAAAATTTCAGTTTAGAAAAGTATTATTTCATTTTTGGTGGTTAAAGTTGATCAAAATTTGTCGAGTAGTGTTATTCTTTATTCAAGAGCACCAGAATGAAAAATACAAATTTATTTTTTATTCAAGGGTATCAGAATGAAGAATAAATTTTTATTCTTTATTCAAGGGTATCAGAATGAAGAATAAAAAATTATTCTTTATTCAAGGGCGCCGGAATGAAGAATAAAAATTAATTTTTATTTTTTCGTTATTGAATTATTAAAATTTTGAATAATGCCCATCCCTGCACTGAAAAAAAAACTTACTCAGATTATGGAAAAATGGGAATGATTCGGCGCTAAAGACATATTTCCATATTTTGATGTACGATTTTCTTCAAATCAAGGAATAAAAACCACGTTTTAAAGAAAATTGTACATCAAAATATGGAAATATGTCTTTAGCGCCGAATCATTCCCATTTTCCCATAATCTGAGTAATTTTTTTTTTGAGTGTGTTTCTGAATAAAGTGATAAACAAAAAACGCAAAATTACCGTTATCTCAAAAACCTAACCGTAATAGAGTTATTTTTATTGGGTTTTCTGACCTTGTTCACAAGATATAGATCAAAACGTGGTTCCGGGGGCCCCAAATGTTTTTTTTTTTTTTTTTAGAGGTAGAGCTAGTAATCATATGTACCTACATATATGTAGGCAGATGGAGGCAGGTTTAGCGCAGCGAAGCGGCACGGGTATACCCTAGTATTCCTATATATTTTTCCCCTAAAATGAAGGAGTGCAATCGCTTGCATATTTTTCTTTTAAATTTATGAATTATCGGGGCAATAGATATTTGCCTTTTAGTTTATATTTTTCAGTTCTGATTTTATGGTTATTTGATAAATTTAAGTGCAAATATAATTCATAAAATAAGTGTTATTGTTTTATTTTTACTAATTTTACCAAGAAAATTTTGAGTGATAAAATTGATTTGATGTACCATTCAAAACCACCTAGAAGGAACTTTGATAGTGAATTTCATGAACGGCTAGCAGCTGGCTAGCCTAGCTAGCATTATCTAATGATTTGGGACGTGAGGGGCTGCTCAGGAAGTTGAAAAAACTTAATAAATATTTGAATATAATAATATAAATAAGCTTCTTCTCTTATTCTTCTTGATTGGCGCTTAACCGTCTAGACGATTCTGGCCGAGTCCAACAGAGCGCGCCAATTGCTACTGTTTCGTACAGCATGGCGCCACTTGGAAACACCTAGGGAGGCAGCATCGCTGTCCACCTGATTTTCCCAACGCAGCGGAGGTGTCCCCTTTCTTTTGCGTTCAGCGGGTTTCAAATCCAGACATTGCGGCATATAGAGAATTAGTATTCGTGCTATCAAAAGCGGCTTTAAAATGGACAAAAATATGGTGGTTTTTTCCAGTATTTCACGTATTGTGAAGATCTGGTCGATGGTAGATTTACCAGGTCTGAAGCCATACTGATAAGGTCCAATCAGATTGTTGACGACGGGCTTCAGTCTTTCGCACAATACACTTGCTAAGACCTTATATGCGATATTCAGGAGGCCTACTCCACGCTAATTGGCGCATATCCTGTGTAGGAGTTGATACATGCTCCTTATCAACTCTTCGCCACCATGTTTGAATAGCTTGGATGGCAAGCCGTCAGTTCCCGGTGCCTTATTATTCTTAAGCCGAGATATTGCTATTCACACTTCGTCTTGATCGGGTGGTGAAACATGCCTACCATCATCTGCTATTGGGGGTTCGGGTCGTACATTTTCTCCTTCAGCAATTTTACTGTTGCCATTATCTAGCAAGGGGGATAAGTGATCCCTCCACAACTTAAGTACACTCTAGACAACAGTTACCAGATATCCGTTATCATTCCGGCAGGAATTTGCCGCGGCCTTGAAACCTTCAGTCATCCGCCTGATTTTTTGATAGAATTTTCGAGCATCGTTCCTACCCGGCAGCATCTCAAGCTCTTCACACTCGCGCCTTTCAGCCTCCCTT
This sequence comes from Urophora cardui, assembly GCA_960531455.1. Lineage (NCBI taxonomy): Eukaryota > Metazoa > Arthropoda > Insecta > Diptera > Tephritidae > Urophora > Urophora cardui. The sequence continues at coordinate 57,116,664 of OY482670.1, forward strand.
TTCTTCTTTGAAAAAGGCGCCTCTCTTCCTTTCTTGCCGTTCGATAACGCTCCCATACGCTTCGTGTTGCGCCCGCACACAATGTAGCCCTGCAAGCGGCGTTCTTTCTTTTCGAAGCATCGCGACAATCCTTATCGTACCAGGTGTTTTTTTCGGGCTCGCTTGTATCCTATAGATTCCCCTGCGGCGATACGAAGTGAACGAACGATGTGTTCCCATTCCTCAGATGCATCGTTTTGTGAAGGATTGCTCTCAGAGAGCAGGAGTGAGAGCCGAGTGGTGTATTAATTGGCTGTCTGCGTCATGTGTAGCCTTTCGACTTCAAACTTTCCTTGATGTCCTGTTGGCACATTCTTTGCTGCACAGAGGTGAGTGCGTACCTTGGCTGCTACAAGATAATGGTCGGAGTCGACATTGGGACCACGGATTGTGCGCACATCTAGGATGCTGGAGCTGTGTCTGCCGTCGATCATAACGTGATCAATTTGATTTCGTGTTTTTCGATCAGGGGACAGCCATATCGCACGTTTATGGAATAGGGATTTAACTCAAAAAAAAATTTTTGTTTGGGAAAACGCAAATGAACTTTTATAATTTCAAATAGTTTCCTTCTACGGCTAACTACAAAATCACTTTTATTTCCGCCATTTTTATCTTTTTGAGTATTTTATAAGACTAGACTCAAAGGCACGACCCAGTTATTGAAATATATGCCAAAATCCCAGAAATCGAAAATTTCGAGTTAAATCCCTATTGCATAAAACGGGGGATATGTCTTGATGTATTTTTTGTGCTGGAATCTGGTACTGCTAATGACCATGTTTCATGACCCGGCGAAGTCGACCAGCCTCGTCCCATTGGGACTAGTTACGTCGTGGAGACTGAATTTTCCGACTGTGCTGCCAAAGATACATTCCATACCCACCCTGGCATTAAAATCGCCAAGCACGATCTTAATGTGACGGGGGCAGCGGTCGTAGGCATGCTCTGACTGCTCATAGAAAGAGTCTTTGATCGCATCGTCCTTCCCTTCCGTCGGGGTACTCTCTTGTATGGCGGTTATGTCAGCTTTCACTCTTCCGAGGACATCAACCAGCTGGGGAAAAAAACCTGAAAATTTTCATTAAAAAAATATTTTGTTCGCCATAACTCCGTCACTTTAACGGCGATTTTAATTATTTTTGCTTTGTTGGAAAGGGTATTTCATCCTCTCGAAACAAAATGAAATACCGTTAAAATCGAGACGGTAATGGCGGAGATATTGACTAATTGTAATCCTACTCTTTTTTCTTATCTCAAAAACTGAAATTTCAAAATATCTCGAAAACTGTTCGAGTTTTGAACCATATGATCACATATTTGGAATCAGTAGGAAATTCTACATAGGAATCATGTATCAAATGTCGAGGATATTTTTTTGTCGGGTGGTGTTAATATCATAAAACCATGTTGGTTCACAGAAATTAAACGATTAACAGAAAAATACATTTTTTCTTTAACAACATATTCAAAAAGCTTAGATATGGTCGATAATTTGGAAATTGGTCTGTAGTTGGTAATATTATTTTTATTTCCATTTTTAAATATAGGAGTAATACGCGTCACCTTCCATGCATCAATGAAAACTCCACTCTCAAGAGAGTTGTTAAATATCAATAAAAATGGATAGGCAAAAGCTAAGCAATTCTTTAACAGGTGGGATGATAAGCCATCCACATCTGTTTGCGTTGATGCCTTGATGTTTCTTATACCCTCCTCAACATCTTTTATTGATAAGGAAAGCGAACCCCAGTTGATCGAAGAGTCCTCATTTTTGCTGTAGACACTATCGCTATCTGTCACCACTTCAAAATTTGACCGAAAGAAGTCTGCAAATAGATCGGCAGCCTCTGAAGAGGAATGAGCGTGTATGTCATTATAAAAAAGATTGGAGGGAATGACTGAACATTTCCTTTTTCAATTAACATATTTCCAGAATGACTTAGGATTTAACTTTATATCAGACTCAAATTTAAGTATATAATTCCTCTTGAGAACTTTACTCAATGCTTTAAACTCTTTCGAGTAACGCAAATATTCCTCCTTGTGGATAAAGGAATTTGATGTTTTGTACTTTTTAAAATGTTTGTTCCTCAAATTCTTCAATTTCACTAGTTCCTTCGTAAACCATGGGGTCTTATACCTACGCTTAGACAACAGAGGTATATTATTTAAACATATTTCATTGATCTTACATTTAAAAATATCATAACATTCGGATACATCAACACCTTTAAACAATATATCCCAATCAATAGAAGAAATGGCATCATTAATATTATCAAATTAAAATTACGATTATCCGGTGGCTTAGTAGCGTAAATGGCTTTTTAAACATATGATTCCAAATCCAAAACAAGCGGAATATGGTGTAATCCGGGAGTAGATAAAGGGTCAAGACATTCCCTCAATAAAAAATTTAATTCATTACTGATAAAAATAAGATCAAGAATTCTCGAGAACTTGTTTACAAAGCTATTTATCTGACTAAAATCCAGACTTAAAAGCTTATCTATTAAGTAAGATTCAGAAAAATTAATTACATTAGAGGGATACAAGGCAAAACTATCATCAAATTTTGACCAGCCAACATTGTTTAGATTGAAATCACCAAGAATACAAAAATGTGCATTAAATGATGAAATAGACATTATATTATCTACATGCGCTTTATACAGTGATTCAGAGTTAGAAGGCGGTATATATGACGCACAGATGTAAAGTTTTGTATAGCCATTCACAACAATACATATTTGATCAAGGAGGGTATCCAAATTATCAAGTGCCACAAGCGATGAACTGTATTTCCTCCGTACAGCAATAAGTACACCTCCACCTCTAGAGAGCCCTGTTTTCATGGAATCCCGGTCTTTACGATACACATTGTATAAGTTTGTATCAAAAAATTCATTATCGTAAAATTCCGCATTGAGCCATGTTTCAATGAGGACAAAAACATCATAGTCTAAATGTGAGCTCATATTAAAAAGTAGCTTGGACTTGGTTCTTAGTCCAGAAACATTTTGGTAGTAGATTTTTAAATGCAGGGGCTGAGATCCATCAGGAGCAGAGCTATCTATGTTTCTTGGCGTTCGATTCCGACTTTTTGAAAAAAAAATTGAATGGGCGAATTCTAAAATTCGTAGGCCATATGTTCGCATCCAGCACACTATCCACATAACTTTCATGCACTCCTAATTTAAAATTGATCCTTCTGAAGGTACTTAACTTTGCATTCTTCTTTACCTGTGCATAACAGGCCAAAAGTTTCGGTTCAATTTTGGTATGTTTTGCAATAAACGATAAAATGTCCTCCGCTGATACTTCAGGTGAGAACGATGATAAATGTAACCATTTGAAATTTGAGTATGAAACAACTTTAAGCTCTTTGCTGTCATTTGATCCAATGATTAATGGCTCAGTTAATTTAATGCGAGGGTTCTTTGTGATAGGAATCGGGGTGATTGACCCATTAGCATCTTGAGATAAGCTATTTTGTTGCTTATTCACGCTACCTTGGTGGGTAACATTAGCGTACCTTGGCTTTCTTTTACTGGCAACAGTTTTTATACCGATTGTAAGTCTTGACAAAATCTTTTAGCGAAAATGTACAATTTGTGTGATGTCAGCTTAACGAATACACGAATTATGTTATCAATGTTGCACATACGCCGTGTACTACTGCAGTTACGAAGTCTACTAAGTTAATCTGCATTTTTGTGAGCATTTTTCAACCGATTCCAGATTTTATAGGCTCATTTGAAAGATATTTTTTTACAGATTCCTCCTAAAATTAAAGTACATAAACAGATGTAACCATTTTCATGGCAAAAATGTGTGAAATCAAAATTGAGATTTTTCCATTTTTTCCGAAATTTAGCCTCAACTTGTCACGGCTAGGCATCCTCGGATCGGGTTGAAATTTTACTATGTTATTTACTACAGCTAACCTCATATTTTTAGAAACACACATTTATGGATTTTCAATATTTATTTTTTTCTATACAAGCTGCGACCAGTCTAGTAATTATACATAAATATATATAAAATATAAAATTTCTTTTACCTAAAACGCGCAATCAGGTAAGACATATTTTTGATTTTGTTAGTTCGTATAAATGCGTTTGGTCCGTGTATTTTATTCGGCCTTGAAATTGTTAATAATTTTTGTCGCAAAATGGACCTCGTTTTCAGGATCAGCGCATGAAAGGCCATAAGATACGACGTTTAAAATTCATTCCGTTTAAAATACACTTTCAACCATACCCATCCACTCCGTCTTATTAAAAAAAAAAAAAAAATTTTTTTCGTTAATTTTATTTGGCGAAAAGCGAAAAAATTCAAGACTACGCACGGTAGGCAGGAAGCGACGATAGGTTGCATGAAAATGTCGAGAAAAAAGGAAAGTGGGGTTGTGTTATGTGATGTTTATAGATGGAACATCCGTTGAAATTAAAATCCGAGCTGCTCCTTTTTCAAGGATATCCACATTTTTTGTTTTTTTTGAAAAGATCAAATATTGAGAAAATCGAAAATTCGCCACCGTCCAAATTTTTCCGATTTCAATACATTATTTGGTCGCTAAGGGATACAAAAAAAGGTATTAAAAAGAAAAATGGACACCTGTAGTGGAAAAATCCAATGTGAACAGGACCTAAAGGATAACCACTGAAATATAAAATAACACAAAAAGTACCCACTTTAATTTGCGTATAACTCCTAACATGTTAACTCTACGTGAAAATTCCTTATAATATGTTTCATTCAGAATAAATAAAGGAATATTTCTTTGATATACAATTTTGATGTACCTGCAGTGGTTAATGCACTTTGGTCCATCTAAAATGAAAATTTCAAAAAAAGTACGTTTTTTTTATGGTGCTATTTTAAGTTCAAATATTTTTCTAGTTTATGTAAATATTTTAATCTAATGATCCAATTCTCATTCTTACATATCTATACGTTAATATTAAAAAGAATTGGAGCTGAAATACGCGCTAGCTGTGCACGGTGGGCGGTAAGCAACAATAGGTTGCATGAAAATATCGAAAAAACGATCGCCGGCTAAACACTTACGTAAACTGATATTCTAATATACTTCATAAACACACAGCAAGCGTGAATAAAATCTCCAACATTTTTTTTAAACGAAAATTAGTACCAGCACACAGCTAGGCACATATTCGTTGGGCCATCGTTTTTACGATATTCCCATGCAACCTATTGTTGCTTCCCGCCCACCGTGCACAGCTAGCGCGTATCTCAGCTCTAACTCTTTTTTAGTATTAACGTAGAGATGTGTAGGAATGAGAGTTGGATCATTAGATTAAAATATTTACATAAACTAGAAAAATATTTGAACTTAAAATAGCACCATAAAAAAAACGTACTTTTTTTGAAATTTTCACTTTAGATGCACAAAAGTACATTAAGCACTGCAGGTACATCAAAATTGTATATTAAAGAAATATTTCTTTATTTATTCTGAATGAAACATATAATAAGAAATTTTCACGTAGAGTTAACATTTTAGGAGTTATACGCAAATTAAAGTGGGTACTTTTTGTGTTATTTTATATTTCAGTGGTTATCCTTTAGGTCCTGTTCACATTGGATTTTTCCACTACAGGTGTCCTGTTTTCTTTTTAATACCTTTTTTTGTATCCCTTAGCGACCAAATAATGTATTGAAATCGGAAAAATTTGGACGGTGGCGAATATTCGATTTCCTCAATATTTGATCCTTTCAAAAAAAACAAAAAATGTGGATATCCTTGAAAAAGGAGCAGCTCGGATTTTAATTTCAACGGATGTTTCATCTATAAACATCACATAACACAACCCCACTTTCCTTTTTTCTCGACATTTTCATGCAACCTATCGTCGCTTCCTGCCTACCGTGTACGTATTACCAGCGATGGTAGAAGTGATAGCTATTTCGAAGAAAACCAATTCCTCATCATCAGATTTCTTTTCGGGCTCAAGTCGGGAATACGCAGTCTTGAACTTGTTCGCTTTTCGCCAAATAAATTTAATTAAAAAATCTTCTGTGTACCTACACAATAATTCAACAAGTAAATTAAAATAGAAGGCAGGGTGTTGCAAATGCACATTACTTCCGGCTAACCGAAGCATAGACCGCCTAAAATTACTTAACAAATTTGTGTTATCTCATGAAAATCATGTGTACATAAAAATACAACAATAAAGTTGAGCGAGTAAGGGTGGCAAAAGAAAAGCGACAAAAAGTTCAACTGCGTACCAGGCCGTGTTTGGGTGAGTTGGTTAGCGCGTCGCTAACATTAACACCTTCTCACGGTGGGTCTAAGTTCGATTCCCGGCTTTATCCCGAAAAGAAGTCTGATGGTGAAGAATTGGTTTTCTTCGAAATATCTATCACTTCTACCATCGCTGGTAATACGTAGTCTGGAACTTGTTCGCTTTTCGCCAAATAAAATTGAAAAATTTTCTGTGTATCTATACAATAATTCAACAATTAAATTTTTTTTTCGTATAAAATATAGCAAGCACTCTACCCATGCACCACAGCGGCCAAAACCCACAGCGGGACAAAACCACCCGAAAGATTCGTTTTGTATAAAATTGAACCATCTTTAACTAAGAGATGCTTTATTCGCATACATTTCTTTTTCAGGAAAAAATCAATGAGAATAATAATTTTTCGAAATTGGTAATTCGAAATTTAGCGCTTTCTCACGAAGTACTAGATATAATTGTAGAATTTGTTGAGCCGTAGGAAAGTGCAAGAACCGTAGGAATTTTACCACAATTAAATTAACACGCTAACCGTTAAACCGTTCACGAAATATCTGGGAGTCATATTGGATAGTAAGCCAGGGATGCCAGTAAGAAAATTTTTTTCCTACCAAAAACCTACCAAAATGGCTTCGAGCCTACCAATTTTTTTTTTTAATGTGAGATTTAACCATATTCAACAAATTCATTTAGGGTAACTGTGCCAGTAACCGACCACCCTGCAGTAACCGGGCACTTTTGTTTTTTTACCGCTGTTTATTTTTTTTATTTGCAAATTTTAGTATTAAATTTAATATTATTTGTACAAATTTCAAGTAATTTTAGAATGAGTGATAAAAATGTGAAGGAAAAGAGGAGGAAGCAGCGTTCCCACATAAACAAAAACTTGAGTTAGCGTTTAATGATATTCTGGCAAGGTTGGATTGGGTATTAGTGGCTGTCACTGCTCGTCCAGTACGGAGGAAATCAGAATTTACATTTGTGGAATAACATTTGAGGAATAATGAGGAATGAAACGTAAGAAGATTTATTGAGTGAAATAGCGGACATTGTTTCCACTTGGTACAGCAAACACATTTACTACCTCGGTAGGCCTGATGATCATGATTATGTGATACCACATAAAGCTCTTTATTACACACCATGTAGACGGACAACCTTGTTTGCTTCATATAGCGTAAAATGTCAGATGCCTTTCTGTTTTCAATTTCCTCCAGTTGTGTCTGTGGGGGCAAGTGTACTTGAATCTCAAAGAAAGCGCTGGAAGAAGTCTGATGAGGGGATGTGGTGGTCTCCGAAATGGATCCATAACTTCTACCAAAAAAATTTTTTCAATTTTTCTTAATTATAAACTGGCCAATAGCTCATATAAAATACACATAAAATAATTATTAGAATTAAAACGGCCATGTAAAAACGAAAGCGTTTCTATTTAGCAGAGTTCTGTGACAAAACTCTACTGAGAAGACACGTTTTCTCAACAGTGTTGTGGCAAAGTGACAAATGTACCAAATCAGTGATGTTAGTTGAACGAAGGCAAAAACCTACCAAAATTCAAATCGTCCTACCAACCTACCAAAAGGAATAAAACCTACCAGTTTTGGTAGGAAAAGCCCAAAAGTGGCATCCCTGTAGTAAGCTGGCGTGGAGGCTCAATGCGAGGAAAGAGTCAAGAAAGCCACCAATGCGATGTATGCCTGTAGCAGAGCACTTGGCAAAAGTTGGGGCCTATCGACTCAACTAACACACTGGCTCTTCACGTCAGTTGTGCGTCCAATAATGCACTACGTAGTTCTAGTCTGGTGGACGGCACTGGATAAAAAGGTGAATGCAAGAAAGCTAGAGGGATTACAGAGGATTTCTAGTCTGTGCACAGGTGGGAGACGAAATAGATAAATGCAAATATCAACAAGTTTATGCGTACCAAAGACTTTATACCATTTATGAATGATAGAAATTAAATTTTATCTGTTTAATTGAATAAGTTACAAATACTCAAATTTATCTTGTACATATGAACAATCCGTTGTATGGGAGCTATATTTTATACTGGATTTGGGCGATTCCGACAAATGATAAACTTTACATAAAAATACATAGTATTTCGGCACAAAGTTATAACACTATTTCATGTTCATCGCTGGTATAAAAAGCAGCAAATGATAGTATATCGCTCATTTACTTCTATACACAGTAAAAAATTATAGTTTATTTCTAATATCATTTGGTACTTAATTTAATCATTCTTGGAACTAAATTTGAATTTTAATACCAGAAAATCTTATTTTTAAACTATGAGAAGTTTCACAATTTTATTTATTCCAAAATAGTTTCAAAATACTTAAAGCCTTAAAAAGTATTAAAATCCTCTCTAAAGAAGTTAAATCATTTATGGTTTAAAAACAAATCCGGAAAAGTATAAAAAACTTTCTCTTTCTCAATTATATTACCATCAAAGTATTTTTGGTTTGAAATCAAAACCAAAAAAAGTATTAAAAAAAAATTATTAGAAAAAAGTAAAAAAAAAAAAATCAAACAAAATGTTTCTAAAACTGCAATCCGGAGGAGTAATTAAATCTACTCAAATAAATGGCCCGAATCGAATAATTGTAACAAGTAAGTAATGCAGGAGATTAATTAAATATCATGAGGGTAAATTTTGCTTTATTTTTTCAGTCATAAGGCAGTTGAGGGTCCCTTTTTCAATATCACTGCAGGAACCGCGACGGTGCCGAAATTTCCCTGGACATCTCCAAAATATTAGTATAAAAGTGAAAATATGTATATATATCGAGACCTAACCGCCATAATGGAAATCAACAATTTACTATCACATGCATCAACTCACAAAATTTCATGGCTGTGTAATGTGCAGTTTCGAAGTTAGAGACTAAATAAGTTTCAAGGCTGTATGCAAAACAAATTAAAAAAACTGTGTCCGGTAAAATTTACTTTTTGTTGGATACACTTTTATGAGGATTAGGGCTCGATATATAAGGTACTTTAGTGTTTGCTACTACTGTTTTGGATTTTTATGTAAATAAACTATGTTAACGTTATTCAATTTCTCATTCATCTTTGGGATAATGGGTTATTTGCAGTATATCCACTGGAAATTTTATGGGGGTTTATTTTTAAATCAAAAAAAGTATACAATTTATTCCAATTTTCGGATAGGTTTAATAACATTTAAACTATTCTTATTACCAAAAATATTGTAAAAATAATCAAAATTTGGTTTTGATTTAATTCCATAGAAGTATAGAATTTATTCCAATTTTGGATTGATCTTATACCATTTTTACTATTTTTAATACCACAAATATTCTAAAAATAATGAAAATCTGGTTTTGATTTAATTCCAAAAAAGTATTAATTTGACACCAAGAATAATTTCAGTCTCTCAATATTCTCTTCTTTTTTTTAAACCAGAATGGTTTTAATTTTATGCTTTTTGGCATTGTTATATATAAATACTAAAATGGAATTAAAATTAAACTAAAATTTTTACTGTGTACTATTATACCTTAATAAGCTGATTTTACGTAAAAGCCCTTTAAGTTTTCGATCGCTATATATGTATGTACATCAATAGTAGTACATACACTCAAAAAAAAAATTAATCAGATTATGGAAAAATGGGAATGATTCGGCGCTAAAGACATATTTCCATATTTTGATGTACAATTTTCTTTAAAACGTGGTTTTTATTCCTTGATTTTTCAGTGTATAGCACAGATAATTTTTTGATCTCAAACTCTAAATTTTCAATATATCAGACCAGGGCCGTGCGCACGGGGGGGGGGGGGGGGTTTTGGGGGTTAAAAACCCCCCCATGACCAAATCTAAGTTGCAATGATTTTGCAAAAATTTGCAAAATACAGTTTATAAATTTTGCATTGAATCTTGACTCATAATTTTTGACAAAATTAGTTACAATAATTTTACGGAAGAAGAAATTGGTGAAAGTTGCAAAAAATAAGGTTGGCCAATACATAAGTTCGGCACTATGAATTGCACATGGAGCTTTCCGAAATTACAAAGTTGTGTAGCATATCGCACCCTAAATCATAAAGTGAAACAACTCAAAATTCAAAAATTTTCAGGAGAGCCAAAAAACATTTTCTTTTTTATAGGCAATGATGATATGGGAAAAGGCCACGTATAATAGTTATTTTTCAGTTACAAAAGGCTCTGATGGAAAAGATTTTTTATCAGTCGCTAGAAATATTTTCTGTGTACCGATTTATGAAAGAAACCCGATTTCGAAAAATTTTGAGTTGTAACGCTTTTTGATTTAGTGTGCGATATTTTCGTTTGGCATTTTTAAAAAAATTGTACTGATAACAAAAAATGTTCATTTTGTGAAAACAGTGAGTAGTTTCAATTAACAAGTACTGTAAACAGTACACGGAAAGAAATTTGTATACTTGAATCAAGAAAAATGCTTTCTTGAACTCAATTTAGAAAATTTTGAGGGAAATAAGAAAAATTGACTTAATTATTACTGGAAATAAGAAATTGAGTTTTCCAAAAATGAGACAATTATTTTCTTATTCAAGAACACTAACAAAATCTATAGAAAAAAAATGTCGAAAAAAAATGTTTAAATAAATAAGAACATCTTTTCTTAAATTTACTTAAATGAAGAAAATCTTTTTGCTAATATCAAGAAGAATTTAAGAAAATTGTGTTTCGACAAAATATAGCGAAAAAAATTGAAAATAAATAAGAAAACGTTTTCTTGAGCGAAGTAAAATATTTCTTGCTCAATTTGAACACCATATCAGCAAACTACGGCAAAAAAAAAATGTAAAATAAATAAGAAAACGTTTTCTTGAGCGAAGTAAAATTTTTCTTGCTGAATTTGCATTTCCAAAGTTACATGTATTTTTTTTCATTTGCCATCCGCTTTGCATATTTATGAATATTTTTGCAATTCTCAGATTGTTAGTGAAGCATTTGGTATAAGGAGTTCACTATTTGCATCTTCATTTATATTAAATAAAATGTTGTCATTTCAATAAACAAGTCCTAGGAAAATACTAGTTGACTAATTTTGGTTTTCTAATCCCTCATGATTAGTTTTCATTTTCCTTATTTTTTAAGTTTTTAATATTTTTAGAAAATATTTACTTAATTTAATATTTAATATTTTCTTACTTACTTAAGCTCGTATAAGAAAAGTTTTACTTGCAACAAAAAAATAATTTCTTAATTATTTATTTCAAAAAACAAGAAAAAACACTTACCCTAAGTAAATTATTTCTTATTTATTTAAAATCCAATTTTACTTGAAGCAAGAAAATTTTTACTTATTTATTTAAAATCCAATTTTCTTGGATTTTCTTGATATTAAGAAATTATTTTCTAAGTTCAAAGTCTAATTTTTCTTGTCTCGGCATTGATTCTAGTCAAAAATTCTTTCCGTGTACTATTCACTAGGTTTTGATGAATCATAATGAGTTTCAGAAAAGTTAGAGAACATTTAAATTTATGGTGTATGGGTCTGGATATCTGTTTCAGCAAATATGTTTATCTTAGCGAAAAATGTATGCGAATGCAAACCAAAATTAAAACCCCCCCCCCCAAGGCTAATTCCTGCGCACGGCCCTGTATCAGACCGAAATTTCGTCATATAATGCACATACATATACGTACATACACACACATGCATGCATACCCACCCTTACCTGAAAACTCGCGTTTTTGAGTTATGATACGTTTGAAGTAAATAGGCTAAAAGTAAGTATATATCGACGGCTGAGAATAAGATCGCCCTATTTCAAAAATTGTTTCCAGAACGCCCTATTTGAAAAAATTTTTCAATAACGTCCTATTTCAGATTTTGCTTCAAGAACGCCCTATTTGAGAATTTGTTTCAATAACGTCCTATTTCAGATTTTGCTTCAAAAACGCCCTATTTCAGAGAAAATTCCATATATATTTCTCTGAAATAGGGCGTTTTTGAATACTTGTCTGAAATAGGACGTTATTGAAACAAATTCTGAAATAGGGCGTTCTTGAAGCAAAATCTGAAATAGGACGTTATTGAAAAATGTTTTCAAATAGGGCGTTCTGGAAACAATTTTTGAAATAGGGCGATCTTATTCTCAGCCGTCGATATGTAAATATTCTATATAAAATTGCATTAGTTAATATATTAGCGATTTTAAAGCATAAACATATGTCAAAACTGCTCATCAATGCTTTTCTCTCTAGCTACACATGTGTACATATGTACCCTACCAGACAAGCCTGATCACTTTTTGCTAAAGTCGGTTAAAATGAGCATATTTTTGATTAGTTGACTTGCCCACTAGAACAGTCACACATTTGTTTCTTTCTTTTGGTTTGTATGTGCTCCCTCAATAAGAGTAGACAAATAGAAAAAAGTGATATGTTAGAGCGAGAGCACATATTATTCAAGAAATTGACAGTTTGCCGCAAAAATAAAATCGAAAGAAACGTCAAACGGTGATGAAAAAAATTTAACAAAAGAATTCAAGTTTCCTAATTTATTTAGAAGTACCTGGATGACCGAGCTTATCTCGGGCTGCCATTTTTTCGCAGGTCCTCGCAAGCGAAATAAAAAGTTAAAATAAAAAAATTAGTGGAAAAATTAAAATTTTCAGAAGTTTGCGCCCGAGACTCCTTGTATACTAAATTTCATGAAAATTGTTGAAGCCATTATTGAGATCCAGAACTAAGGTAATTCCGACTCGCTTGGCCGTGATACCTCTACCTCTTCATGTCCTTCTCCCTCATCTTTTCTTTTTCTTTTCTCTTTATCTTTCATCTCCGTTTCCTTTTCCCTTTCCTTTCCCTATCGCTCTCCCTAACCCCTCGTTTTCTCTCACCCTCCTATTCGTTCTCCATTCCCCTCTCCCATTCTATATTGGTTTCCTCTCCCTTCTCCCTTTCCCATTCCCATTCCATTCCATTCGACTTTCTTTTTTCTTTTCATGTTCCCTTTACTTAGGGAACCAGGTTCAGCATTATATCGAAGAGATCTCTATATTGAGGCCATGATTCCCAATTTTCGGAGTCATCTATGTTCAAGTCCCCATTAAGACCTTTAATTTTATACCAGTTTCGCTCAAAAACATTCGAGGGTCAACCGGGTCCACGTTTTGTCCCATATCCGAGGACCCGTCCTAGGCATTACAATTAAAATAGTTCTATGTCGAAGTCCTCATCAAGACCTTTTATTTGATACCCATATCGCTCAGAGACATTCGAGGCTCATCCGGGTCCACATTTTGACCCATATCTCGGGACCCGGCCTAGGCATCACAATTAAAAGAGTTCTATGTTGAAGTCCTCATCAAGACCTTTCATTTGATACCCATATCGCTCAGAGATATTCGAGGGTCATCCGGGTCCACGTTTCGACCCATTTCTGGGGACCGGCCTAGGCACTACAATTAAAAGAGTTCTATGTTGAAGTCCTCCTCAAAACCTTTCATTTGATACTAATATATCTCAGAGACATTTGAGGCTCATTCGGGTCCACGTTTTGACCCATATCTGGGGACCCGGCCTAGGCATCACAATTGAAAGAGTTCTATGTTGAAGTCCTCATCAAGACCTTTCATTTGATACACATATCGCTCAGAGATATTCGAGGGTCATCCGGGCCCACGTTTCGACCCATATCTGGGGACCCGGCCTAGGCACCACAATTAAAATAGTTCTATGTTGAAGTCCTCATCAAGATCTTTAATTTGATAAACATATCGCTCAGAAACATTCGAGGCTCATCCGGGTCCACGTTTTGACCCATATATCTGGACCCGGCCTAGGCACCATAATTAAAAGAGCTCTATGTTGAAGTCCTCATCAAGACCTTTCATTTGATACCCATATCGCTCAGATATTCGAGGCTCATCCGGGTCCACGTTTTGACCCATATCTCTGGACCCGGCCTAGGCATCACAATTATAAGAGTTCTATGTTGAAGTCCTCATCAATACCTTTCATTTGATACCCATATCGCTCAGAGACATTCGAGGCTCATCCGGGTCCACGTTTTGACCCATATCTCGGGACCCGGCCTAGGCATCACAATTAAAAGAGTTCTATGTTGAAGTCTTCATCAGTACCTTTCATTTGATACCCATATCGCTCAGAGACATTCGAGGGTCATCCGTGTCCACGTTTTGACCCATATCTAGGGACCCGGGATAAAAGTTAGAAAAAAAATTATATTTTTCGAGAGTTCACCTCCGAAGCTCTCTGCATACCAAATTTCATGAAAATCGTTGGAGCCGTTTTCGAGATCCTGATTATATATATATATATATATATACAAGAATTGCTCGTTTAAAGGTATTAGATAAGTAAATGCATTTCACAAAATAAAAAGCTTAAAACTATCATCCGACATAGGTAAGTTTACTTGCAACAAAATTTGGGTTTTATTTATGTATACTCATGAATTTTTCATCTCAATTGCAGAGCTTGGTCATGAAATTGTACAGACCTCACATCACATTCAACAGCGGCAGCTAGTCCATGAATCCTCCAGCAATGGCCAACTTTTGGTAATTGTTCAGCCAGAACGGCTGTGCTCACGCATTAGCAAACAAACCCCGCTGTTGTGCCGTAGACCGTATGGAATGGTGCAATAAAATTCACTTGATTGTCCATGGCACAGATCGAGGTAAGCTGTTGAAATTGGAAGCTGCTTACCAGGTGAAATAGTATATAGTGCTTAAATTGGGAAAAGATTGTAACAGTAACTTTTTTTAATTATAAAATTGGTTGCATTTTATAAAATTTTTATGTGTACAAACTAGCTTTATATGAAACGCTGCAATGCATTCATTGTTTGCTTTGTAATTGATTGTTTATAATTATTTAAATTAAATTTAGTATTCAAGAAAATTTGTCAATACAATTCATAATTTTAAGATGAAAATAGCTAATTTTGAATATATTTTATTTTTCCGGGAATGCAGGTGAGTACATTTTTTCAGCACTTTGAGTAGTTTTTGGTGAAAATTATGAGCACTTTGAGCATTCGCTTTGAATAGTTTTTGGTGAAATTTTTCAGCACTTTCAACATTCGCTTTGAGTAGTTTTGGTGAAAATTGTTAGCACTTTTAGCATTCAGTGCGAGTAATTTTTGGGAACTTTTTCAGAACTTTTGTCATTTGGTGCATGGTGTTTTTGATGTAAACATTCAACAGTTTTGTTGCTAGCGCAAAGTACTTTGTCAGTATATTAATGATGATTTACATGCTCTGTTAGAAAGAGTAAGATATATTATTTGGTTATGTGAGTATACCATTAGTAAACAAGTAAGGAAGCCTAAGTTCGAGTGGAATCGAACATTAGATACTCAGCTGTATGCTTTCATTGTTTGTTTGCGTTTGTTCGATATAGGGTGTATTTTATATGAAACGAGTGCTGCATAAACAGGGCGCAGCCACGCCCATTTTCAAAATTTATATCAATCATCCAAATAAGCATATAAATATTATTGTTAGTGCAAAATTTCATACCTCTATGACTTTTAGTTACAAAGACTTCACGTTACAAATTCCAAAAGGGTGTTCCAGAAATATCTTTGTTAAAAAGTGGGCGTGGTCATAAACCGATTTCACTACATATTTGCGTGTCTATTAACACATATTATAAAAGTGTATAAACTAAGTTTCGTCATAATATCTCAGTTATTTGTCGAGTAATAGGCTCGTAGATTTCTTTGTATAAAAAGAGGCGGTGCCACGCCCCTTTATAGTTCCCATATATATAAGTGGGCGTGGCCGTCAACCGATTTTGATAATTTTTCGCCAAAACATTTGTCTAAGTAAGCAAATTACGCGTACCAAATTTCATCGATATATCTTTAACGGTTTCTGAGTTATGGCTTATAAACCTTTCAATATTTGCCCCTTAATAAGTGGGCGTGGCACCGTCCATTTTCAAAAATTGTTGTATTTTTTGTTTTATGTCCGTAGTTGGACTCATGCCACAAAATTTCAGTGATAGATCTTTATATTTGACAGAGATATCGCTTAAAATGATTTTATTAGGCCCCTTTATAGTTCCCATATATATAACTGGGCGTGGCCGTCAACCGATTTTGATAATTTTTCGCCAAAACATTTATCTAAGTAAGCAAATTACGCATACCAAATTTCACCGATATATCTTCAACGGTTTCTGAGTTATGACATATAAAACTTTCAATGTTTGCCCCTTAATAAGTGGGCGTGGCACCGCCCATTTTCCAAAATTTTTGTACTTTTTGTTTTATGTCCGTAGTTGGACTCCTGCCACGAAATTTCAGTGATAGATCTTTATATTTGACAGAGATATCGCTTAAAATGGTTTTATTAAGCTCCTTTATAGTTCCCATATATAAAAGTGGGCGTGGCCGAAATTTACAATTTGTGTGATGTCAGCTTAACGAATACACGAATTATGTTATCAATGTTGCACATACGCCGTGTACTACTGCAGTTACGAAGTCTACTAAGTCAATCTGCATTTTTGTGAGCATTTTTCAACCGATTCCAGATTTTATAGGCTCATTTGAAAGATATTTTTTTACAGATTCCTCCTAAAATTAAAGTACATAAACAGATGTAACCATTTTCATGGCAAAAATGTGTGAAATCAAAAAATTGAGATTTTTCCATTTTTTCCGAAATTTAGCCTCAACTTGTCACGGCTAGGCATCCTCGGATCGGGTTGAAATTTTACTATGTTATTTACTACAGCTAACCTCATAGTTTTAGAAACACACATTTATGGATTTTCAATATTTATTTTTTTCTATACAAGCTGCGACCAGTCTAGTAATTATACATAAATATATAAAAAATATAAAATTTCTTTTACCTAAAACGCGCAATCAGGTAAGACATATTTCTGATTTTGTTAGTTCGTATAAATGCGTTTGGTCCGTGTATTTTATTCGGCCTTGAAATTGTTCATAATTTTTGTCGCAAAATGGACCCCGTTTTCAGGATCAGCGCATGAAAGGCCATAAGATACGACGTTTAAAATTCTACTCCATCTTATTAAAAAAAAATATATTTTTTTTTTTTCGTTAATTTCATTTGGCGAAAAGCGAAAAAATTCAAGACGTATTACCAGCGATGGTAGAAGTGATAGCTATTTCGAAGAAAACCCTCCTCATCATCAGACTTCTTTTCGGGTTCAAGTCGGGAATACGCAGTCTCGAACTTGTTCGCTTTTCGCCAAATAAATTTAATTAAAAAATCTTCTGTGTACCTACACAATAATACAACAAGTAAATTAAAATAGAAAGGCAGGGTGTTGCAAATGCACATTACTTCCGGCTAACCGAAGCATAGACCGCCTAAAATTACTTAACAAATTTGTGTTATCTCATGAAAATCATGTGTACATAAAAATACAACAATAAAGTTGAGCGAGTAAGGGTGGCAAAAGAAAAGCGACAAAAAGTTCAACTGCGTACCAGGCCGTGTTTGGGTGAGTTGGTTAGGGCGTCGCTAACATTAACACCTTCTCACGGTGGGTCTAAGTTCGATTCCCGGCTTGATTCCGAAAAGAAGTCTGATGGTGAAGAATTGGTTTTCTTCGAAATATCTATCACTTCTACCATCGCTGGTAATACGTAGTCTGGAACTTGTTCGCTTTTCGCCAAATAAAATTGAAAAATTTTCTGTGTATCTATACAATAATTCAACAATTAAATTTTTTTTTCGTATAAAATATAGCAAGCACTCTACCCATGCACCACAGCGGCCAAAACCCACAGCGGGACAAAACCACCCGAAAGATTCGTTTTGTATAAAATTGAACCATCTTTAACTAAGAGATGCTTTATTCGCATACATTTCTTTTTCAGGAAAAAATCAATGAGAATAATAATTTTTCGAAATTGGTAATTCGAAATTTAGCGCTTTCTCACGAAGTACTAGATATAATTGTAGAATTTGTTGAGCCGTAGGAAAGTGCAAGAACCGTAGGAATTTTACCACAATTAAATTAACACGCTAACCGTTAAACCGTTCACGAAATATCTGGGAGTCATATTGGATAGTAAGCTGGCGTGGAGGCTCAATGCGAGGAAAGAGTCAAGAAAGCCACCAATGCGATGTATGCCTGTAGCAGAGCACTTGGCAAAAGTTGGGGCCTATCGACTCAACTAACACACTGGCTCTTCACGTCAGTTGTGCGTCCAATAATGCACTACGTAGTTCTAGTCTGGTGGACGGCACTTGATAAAAAGGTGAATGCAAGAAAGCTAGAGGGATTACAGAGGATTTCTAGTCTGTGCACAGGTGGGAGACGAAATAGATAAATGCAAATATCAACAAGTTTATGCGTACCAAAGACTTTATACCATTTATGAATGATAGAAATTAAATTTTATCTGTTTAATTGAATAAGTTACAAATACTCAAATTTATCTTGTACATATGAACAATCCGTTGTATGGGAGCTATATTTTATACTGGATTTGGGCGATTCCGACAAATGATAAACTTTACATAAAAATACATAGTATTTCGGCACAAAGTTATAACACTATTTCATGTTCATCGCTGGTATAAAAAGCAGCAAATGATAGTATATCGCTCATTTACTTCTATACACAGTAAAAAATTATAGTTTATTTCTAATATCATTTGGTACTTAATTTAATCATTATTGGAATTAAATTTGAATTTTAATACCAGAAAGTCTTATTTTTAAACTATGAGAAGTTTCACAATTTTATTTATTCCAAAATAGTTTCAAAATAAAGCCTTAAAAAGTATTAAAATCCTCTCTAAAGAAGTTAAATCATTTATGGTTTAAAAACAAATCCGGAAAAGTATAAAAAA
The DNA here is from genome assembly GCA_960531455.1 of Urophora cardui. NCBI lineage: Eukaryota > Metazoa > Arthropoda > Insecta > Diptera > Tephritidae > Urophora > Urophora cardui. The sequence continues at coordinate 57,135,811 of OY482670.1, forward strand.
CTTTCTCTTTCTCAATTATATTACCATCAAAGTATTTTTGGTTTGAAATCAAAACCAAAAAAAGTATTAAAAAAAAAATATTAGAAAAAAGTAAAAAAAAAAAAAATCAAACAAAATGTTTCTAAAACTGCAATCCGGAGGAGTAATTAAATCTACTCAAATAAATGGCCCGAATCGAATAATTGTAACAAGTAAGTAATGCAGGAGATTAATTAAATATCATGAGGGTAAATTTTGCTTTATTTTTTCAGTCATAAGGCAGTTGAGGGTCCCTCTTTCAATATCACGGCAGGAACCGCGACGGTGCCGAAATTTCCATTGACATCTCCAAAATATTAGTATAAAAGTGAAAATATGTATATATATCGAGACCTAACCGCCATAATGGAAATCAACAATTTACTATCACATGCATCAACTCCCTAAATTTCATGGCTGTGTAATGTGCAGTTTCGAAGTTAGAGACTAAATAAGTTTCAAGGCTGCATACAAACTGTATGCAAAACAAATTAAACAAGTAAGGAAGCCTAAGTTCGAGTGGAATCGAACATTAGATACTCAGCTGTATGCTTTCATTGTTTGTTTGCGTTCGATGGAAACACGGCGTACTTTATATAAAGCGAGTGCCGCATAAAGTGGGCGTCGCCACGCCCATTTTCAATATTTTTATCAGTCATCCAACTAAGCATATCAATATTATTCTTTGTGCAAAATTTCATTCCTTTTTGACTTCTAGTTACAAAGATGTCACGTTACAAGTTCCCAAAGGATTTTCCAGAAATATCTTTGTTAAAAAGTAGGCATGGTCATAATCCTATTTCAATAAATTTTTGCGTGGCTATTAACACAAGTTATAGAAGTGTATAAACCAAGTTCCGTCATAATATCTCAATTATTTGTCGAGTTATAGGCTAAGAAATCTCGTATATTCCCTTGTCTAAAAAGAGGCGGTGCCACGCCCATTTTACAAAATTTTTATATTTTTTGTTTCCGGTCTATTATGGAACTCATGCCACAAAATTTCTATGAATTATCTCTATATTTGACAAAGATATCGCTTAAAATGTTTTTATTAGGTCACCTTATAAGACCCATATATATAAGTGGGCGTGATCGTCAACCGATTTCGCAAAAATTTTCAACATGTATTACCACAAGTAATAAAAGTGTACACACCAAGGTTAGTCATTATATATAAATCATTTGTCGAGTTATGGACTCAGAAATCTCGTATATTCCTGTTTATAAAAAGAGGCGGTGCCACGCGCATTTGCCAAAATTTTTGTGTTTTTCGTTTTATGTCCGCAGTTGAACTCCTGCTATAAAATTTCAGTGATATATCTTTATATTTGACAGAGATATCGCTTAAAATGTTTTTATTAGGTCACTTTATAATACCCATATATAAAAGTGGGCGTGGCCGTCAATCGATTTTAATAATTTTTCGCCAAAACATTTGTCTAAGTAAGCAAATTACGCATACCAAATTTCATCGATATATCTTTAACGGTTTCTGATTTATGACTCATAAAACTTTCAATGTTTGCCCCTTAATAAGTGGGCGTGGCACCGCCCATTTTCCAAAATTTTTGTGTTTTTTGTTTTATGTCCATAGTTGGACTTATGCGACAAAATTTCAATGATAGATCTTTATATTTGACAGAGATATGGCTTAAAATGTTTTTATTAGGTCACTTTATAATACAAATATATAAAAGTGGGAGTGGCCGTCGAACGATTTTAACTATATTCCGTCCAAACGTTTGCCTAAGTAAGTAAATCACGCGTACCAAATTTTGTCGATATATCTTCAATGGTTTCTGAGTTATGACATATAAAACTTTCAAGGTTTGACCCCTAATAAGTGGGCGTGGCACCGCCCATTTTCCAAAATTTCATCAAATTTCTTCCTAGGGGCCTGAGCTCAACACGTGGGTAAAATTTCATCGCTCTAGCTATATTAGTGGCTGAGATACCAAATTTCCGATTTTTTCTATATAGGAAAAGTGGGCGTGGCCATCGTCCGATTTCGCCCATTTTCAATACCAACCGTCCCAGTCTCGATACCAATTTGCATTTCAAATTTCATCAAAATATCTCAATTTTTGCGCGAGTTAGAGTGTTTACGGACGGACGGACAGACGGACGGACGGACGGACAGACGGACGGACGGACGGACATGGCTCAATCGATTCCTCTTTTCACCCTAATCATTTTGATATAAATAAGTCTATATCTATCTCGATTATTTCATTCTGTTACAATCCACCGTTATGTGATTAAAACTATAATACTCTGTGTACTAGTACAGCTGAGTATAAAAAACTGTGTCCGGTAAAATTTACTTTTTGTTGGATACACTTTTATGAGGATTAGGGCTCGATATATAAGGTACTTTAGTGTTTGCTACTACTGTTTTGGATTTTTATGTAAATAAACTATGTTAACGTTATTCAATTTCTCATTAATCTTTGGGATAATGGGTTATTTGCAGTATATCCACTGGAAATTTTATGGGGGTTTATTTTTAAATCAAAAAAAGTATACAATTTATTCCAATTTTCGGATAGATTTAATAACATTTAAACTATTCTTATTACCAAAAATATTATAAAAATAATCAAAATTTGGGTTTGATTTAATTCCATAGAAGTATAGAATTTATTCCAATTTTGGATTGATCTTATACCATTTTTACTATTTTTAATACCACAAATATTCTAAAAATAATGAAAATCTGGTTTTTATTTAATTCCAAAAAAGTATTAATTTGACACCAAGAATAATTTCAGTCTCTCAATATTCCCTTCTTTTTTTTAAACCAGAATGGTTTTAATTTTATGCTTTTTGGCATTGTTATATATAAATACTAAAATGGAATTAAAATTAAACTAAAATTTTTACTGTGTACTATTATACCTTAGTAAGCTGATTTTACGAAAAAGCCCTTTAAGTTTTCGATCGCTATATATGTATGTATATCAATAGTACCTCAGTGAAATAGTTATATGTGCATGGAATAATATTTTATAAAAATTATAAAAAACTAAACTTATATTTTTTTAAATATTATTTTTTACATATATGACTAGATATGAACTAATACAATAGCAAATCAATTTGTCTTTATTTACTGGTGATTTTAGTTTAATTTTTATTTAATTTTTCCTTAGGAAAAAATTATATGTGCGTCAAAGGATTTTTAACATGTATGTGGCTAGATAACAATATTTTATAAATTCTAATAATTTATATGCTTCCCTTTCTTCAACTGAACCTGGGTCAATCTCCTTCGCATGGACTCTACCAATTTTTGTAAGGTTTGGATGCTTATTTCGTCCCATTCCTTTACCAACGTTTCTTTAAGCTGCTTCATGGTCTGAAACTGTCTACCATTCTTATAAACCTTAGCCGAGAGTATTCCCCACAGGTCCTCAATGGGGTTGAGGTCAGGACTGATGGCTGGACAAACCAACAAAGGGATGTTTCTGGACGATAAAAAATATTTTGTTGTACGAGCGATGTGGATTGGGGCGTTGTCCTGTTGAAATATCCACTCATTTCCATAAACTTCTTCAGCAAATTGAATAAGGACATTGTCCAATAACTCAATGTACATTTGGGAATTGGTTTTGCATGGGATGAAACAGAGTGGAGATTTTCCAGCATACCTAAAAGCCCCCCAAACCATTAACGAGCCGCCACCATGGTTTCGCTTAAGACGATTCTGCCTCGGGTGTCTTAAGTCGCGCCAATATTTTTGACAGCCATCGGGACCATCCAAATTAAACTTTTTCTCATCGCTGAATATAACTTTTTGGAACTCTGTATCCCAGAAATTATATTAATCGGCGAAGGCCAAACGGGATGTCATATGTCTTTTTAAAAGCATAGGTTGAGATACTCGCGCAGTATATGTGACATTTTTGTTTGGGATAATATTTGGTGGACTCATCTCCTTGTTACCTTAAGATTAAGATGGGCTTGAATTTCACTGCAACTCATACCTTTTTCAACAGCTAGACGCCGAATTGTTCGCTTACAACGTTCATTAATCTCTGATGTTCTGCCACTGCGTTTGGTAGTCCCATATTTTTCCGGGTTTTTTAGGAAATTAGTAATCGTATTTCTATGGCGTCCCAATTTCGTTGCAATTTCGACCAATGGCACACCACCATCCCTTTGTCCAATTATAAAACCGCGCTCTGTTTCTGTCAAGGTGGATCCGCGTGGCATTTTTTCTAAAAGTTGGAAATCACTCAATATCCGTTTGCAAAAAAAATTTATATTTGCCTCACTTGCGATTTGTATGAATAAAGTTATTTTATCTTACTTATTGACATTTGAAGCAGGGAAAATGCGTTTTGTACATATAAATTTTTCCTAAGAAAGGTGGCATATACCACAAGTTTTTATATACCGTATACATTATCAGCGGATTAAAACTAATCATTATATATAAACGAAGTACCAAATATGTAATATAATATTTACATGCCCAAAGATAACTAAATAGAGTCTTAAATTAGAGAGATAAATTGAATTAATGAAGTGCACATATAAATATTTCACTGAGGTACATATAGCACAGATAATTTTTTGATATCAAACTCTAAATTTTCAATATATCAGACCGAAATTTCGTCATATAATGCACATACCCCGCAGCGAAATCAACTAGTTGTAAACTAATTGACATCTGGTTGGCCATACAGCTCAACTAGTCAGCCATCTATCTTTTTTCCATATTAGCAACTGGTATTTTTAACACGGTGATGACCTAGGAAATGGCAAATGTCAGTATCCACACCAGAATCATACCACTTGACTGACTAGTCAGTATACGCACCAGCATCATACCACTTGAGTGACTAGTCAGTATCCACACCAGTATCATACCACTTGACTGACTAGTCAGTATACACACCAGCATCATACCAATTTGCTGACTAGTCAGTGTAGATATCAGAACTATACCAGTTGACTGACTAGTTTTACATGCTACTCCAATGAAAATAAAAATTGCAAAATAAAGTTTCTAATACATTTATTTAGTTATTAGAATATGATATTTAAATTAAAGAATTCAGGCACATTAAATTGTGATCTTGCATATTAAATATTTAGGTAAATTAACATTAACATTGTGAATAAGTAACACGTTGACCATTCTAAGCTTGACATTTATATTGATGATTTTCTGACTTTATACAAACATATCATGTACTTTTTTCTATGACTGAAGTAGTATCTAATATACAGGGCTATATTAACATCTCAAACTATGTTATATTTGTGGCATTCACCTGATTTAATGATCTAGCAATTTGCAACCAACTAAATCTACAAGGGGCCTACTACGCAGGGTTCGAATACTACAACAACAATAAAGAAGTTGCTTTACTTTTACTGCATACGTGTTTATTGCAACCGCCAGAAACCCCGGATACATTCGTTTTTAATTTAAAACCCTTTTTTTGGCAAAACTTCTTGTTTCATAACTAATCTCAATTTGTCCCCTATGAATCTAGTTGGGCAACTCCCATAATTTATCTAGTCAGTTAACTGGTAGATTTTTGACTAGTTTGGACTTTCGCTGCAGGGTACATATACGTACATACACACACATGCATGCATACCCACCCTTACCTGAAAACTCGCGTTTTTTGAGTTATGATACTTTTGAAGTAAATAGGCTAAAAGTAAGTATATATCGACGGCTCAGAATAAGATCGCCCTATTTCAAAAATTGTTTCCAGAAGGCCCTATTTGAAAAAATTTTTCAATAACGTCCTATTTCAGATTTTGCTTCAAGAACGCCCTATTTCAGAGAAAATTCCATTTATATTTTTCTGAAATAGGGCGTTTTTGAATACTTGTCTGAAATAGGACGTTATTGAAACGAATTCTGAAATAGGGCGTTCTTGAAGCAAAATCTGAAATAGGACGTTATTGAAAAATTTTTTCAAATAGGGCGTTCTGGAAACAATTTTTGAAATAGGGCGATCTTATTCTCAGCCGTCGATATGTAAATATTCTATATAAAATTGCATTAGTTAATATATTAGCGATTTTAAAGCATAAACATATGTCAAAACTGCTCATCAATGCTTTTCTCTCTAGCTACACATGTGTACATATGTACCCTACCAGACAAGCCTGATCACTTTTTGCTAAAGTCGGTTAAAATGAGCATATTTTTGATTAGTTGACTTGCCCACTAGAACAGTCACACATTTGTTTCTTTCTTTTGGTTTGTATGTGCTCCCTCAATAAGAGTAGCAAATAGAAAAAAGTGATATGTTAGAGCGAGAGCACATATTATTCAAGAAATTGACAGTTTGCCGCAAAAATAAAATCGAAAGAAACGTCAAACGGTGATGAAAAAAATTTAACAAAAGAATTCAAGTTTCCTAATTTATTTAGAATAAGTAAATGCATTTCACAAAATAAAAAGCTTAAAACTATCATCCGACATAGGTAAGTTGCAATGTACAAAATTTGGGTTTTATTTATGTATACTCATGAATTTTTCATCTCAATTGCAGAGCTTGGTCATGAAATTGTACAGACCTCACATCACATTCAACAGCGGCAGCTAGTCCATGAATATAGTCCATGAATATATCGATGAAATTTGGTACGCGTAATTTGCTTACTTAGGCAAACGTTTGGACGGAAAATAATTAAAATCGGTTGACGGCCACGCCCACTTTTATATATGTATATTATAAAGTGACCCAATAAAAACATTTTAAGCCATATCTCTGTCAAATATAAAGATCTATCATTGAAATTTTGTCGCATGAATCCAACTATGGACATAAAACAAAAAACACAAAAACTTTGGAAAACGGGAGGTGCCATGCCTACTTATTAAGGGGCAAACATTGAAAGTCTTCTGAGTCATAACTCAGAAACCGTTGAAGATATATCGATGAAATTTGGTACGCGTGATATACTCGCTTAGGCAAATGTTTGGACGAAAAATTTCCAAAATCGGTTGACGGCCACGCCCACTTTTATATATGGGTCTTATAAAGTGACCTAATAAAAACATTTTAAGCGATATCTCTGTCAAATATAAAGATATATCATTAAGATTTTATGGCAGGAGCCTAACTACGAACATAAGAAAAAAACCGTAAAAATTTTGGAAAATGGGCGTGGCACCGCCTCTTTTTAGACAAAGGAATATACGAGATTTCTTAGCCTATAACTCGACAAATAATTTATATATAACGACGAAACTTGGTGTGTACACTTTTATTACCTGTGGTAATATATGTTCAAAATTTTAGAGAAACCGGTTGACGGCCACACCCACTTTTATATATGGGTATTATAAAGTGACCTAATAAAAACATTTTAAGCGATGTCTTTGTCAAATGTAAAGATAATTCATTGAAATTTTGTGGTATGATTTCTACAATAGACCGGAAACAAAAAATAGAAAAATTTTGGAAAATGGGCGTGGCGCCGCCTCCTTTTAGACAAAGGAATCTACGAGATTTCGGAGCCCATAACTCGACAAATAATTGAGATATTATGACGAAACCTGGTTTATACACTTTTATAACTTGTGTTAATAGACACGCAAAAATTTATTAAAATCGGTGTATGACCACGCCAATTTTTTAACAAAGATATTTCTGGAACACCCTTTGGGAATTTGTAACGTGACATCTTTGTAACTAGAAGTCATAAAGGAATGAAATTTTGCACAAAGAATAATACATATTCATATGCTTAGTTGGATGACTGATAAAAATTTTGAAAATGGGCGTGACCCACTTTATGCAGCACTCGCTTTATATAAAATCCATCAAACGCAAACAAACAATGAAAACATACAGCTGAGTATCTAATGTTCGATTCCACTCGAACTTAGGCTTCCTTACTTGTTTTTTTCGATTTTACTTCGCAGGGCAGGCTCTGGACATTATTCGGCGTCTCTCGGACCTCCCATGTTCGGCATAAGTCTCGCCAGGGCGTTGGTTACTTTTCTTGCCTTCTCGCTGACATAGTTCAAGTGTTCTTTGAAGCTCAGTCGTCGGTCGAGTATTACACCGAGATATTTTAGTCTAGGGCTGGAATTTATGGTGTGTCCGCCTACCCGTATTTGTATGTCCTCCAGCTTTTTCCGGCTTGTCATCAGTAGCGCCTCGGTTTTGTGTTCCGCTAGCTTCAGTCCTGCTGTTTGGAGCCAGTTTTTTGCGGACACTATTGTTTCGCCGCATAATCGCGAAACATCCGCAACGTGTTTAACCACTACAACGATCGCTATATCGTCTGCGTATCCTATAATATACACACCATCCGATTTATTCATCCTCAGTATGCCATCGTACATGATGTTGCAGAGGAGCGGTCCAAGAACCGACACTTGGGGTACACCTCCTGTGACGTGGTATTTTTTAGGGCCTTCGTTTGTGTCGTATAAGAGCACTCTTTCGCTAAACTAGCTCATCATTATACTGATGTGTGAGTTTTTTTACAACAAAAGTCAAAAATCAGAACTAAAAAAAAACAAGTAAGGAAGCCTAAGTTCGAGTGGAATCGAACATTAGATACTCAGCTGTATGCTTTCATTGTTTGTTTGCGTTTGTTCGATATAGGGTGTATTTTATATAAAGCGAGTGCCGCATAAAGTGGGCGTAGCCACGCCCATTTTCAACATTTTTATCAGTCATCCAACTAAGAATATGAATATTATTCTTTGTGCAAAATTTCATTCCTTTATGACTTCTAGTTACAAAGAAGTCTTGTTACAAATTCCCAAAGGGTGTTCCAGAAATATCTTTGTTAAAAAGTAGGCGTGGTCATAAACCGATTTCAATAAATTTTTGCGTGTCTATTAACACAAGTTATAAAAGTGGATAAACCAAGTTTCGTCACAATATCTCAATTATTTGTCGAGTTGTGGGCTCTGAAATCTCGTTGATTCCTTTGTCTGAAAAGAGGCGGTGCCACGCCCATTTTCCGAAATTTTTCTATTTTTTGTTTCCGATCTATTGTAGAACTCATGCCACAAAATTTCAATGAATTATCTTTATATTTGACAAAGATATCGCTTAAAATGTTTTTATTAGGCCACTTTATGATACCCATATATAAAAGTGGGCGTGGTCGTCAACCGATTTCGCTAAAATTTCGAACATGTATTACTACAAGTAGTGAAAGTGTATAGACCAAGTTTCGTCATAATATATCGATTATTTGTCGAGTTATGGGCTCAGAAATCTCGTATATTCCTGCTTCTAAAAGGAGGCGGTGCCACGCCCATTTTCCAAAATTTTTGTATTTTTTGTTTTATGTCCATAGTTGGACACCTTCCATAAAATTTCAATGATATATCTTTATATTTGACAGAGATATCGCTTAAAATGCTTTTATTAGGCCACTTTATAATACCCATATATAAAAGTGGGCGTGGTCGTCAACCGATTTTGGCAATTTTTCGTCCAAACATTTGCCTAAGTAAGTATATCACGCCTACCAAATTTCATCGATATATCTTCAACGGTTTCTGAGTTACGACTCATAAAACTTTCAATGTTTGCCCCTTAATAAGTGGGCGTGGCACCGCCCATTTTCCAAAATTTCACCATATTTCTTCATAAGGGCCTGAGCTCAATACGTGTGTGAAATTTTATCACTCTAGCTCTATTAGTGACCGAGATACAAAATTTCCGATTTTTACTATATAGGGGAGGTGGGCGTGGTCATGGTCCGATTTCGCCCATTTTCAATACCATCCGTTCCTGTCTTGATACCAACTTACATTTCAAATTTCATCAAAATATCTCAATTTTTGCGCGAGTTATCGTGCTCACAGACGGACAGACGGACAGACGGACAGACGGACAGACGGACAGACGGACAGACGGACGGACATGGCTCAATCGATTTCTCTTTTCACCCTGATCATTTTGATATATATAAGTCTATATCTATCTCGATTATTTTATTCTGTTACAATCCACCGTTAGGAAATCAAAACTATAATACTCTGTGTACTAGTACAGCTGAGTATAATAGCGAATACTTTAGGTCAAAATGTAACATATTGGAGGAATACCACTTGAGGGTTAACCTAATACTTCTTTCCATACTACGGGTATGCCGAGGATTTTCATTTGGAAGATGGACTTTTAAAGCGGTTGGTCGCTTAACCCTAGAGAATGCCACATATAACATGCCATGCATGAAAACCGGGCTGGTCCTTAAGTCAACTCCAGCCAACTCCAACAGATTCGAGTGTTTGCCCTGGGGATTTGTGGACAGTCATGGCAAATGCAGATCTAACGGGAAATTGGTGACGCTGCATGGTGCATCCCAGTTGTCCTTTTGATGAGTCAAGGGTTATCCTTGGTATATGCACTTCTTTCTTAATTGTTCACCAGTTATAATTTTTGTGATTGCACAAACTTGTTACATGTTGCATAGTCCCTCTGATACGTCTAAATTACGCAACAACATTATTAACGATTTTTTCTTCAATTTTAATTCGTGTGGTGGTAAATCTGAAATGTTGACACTGTTGAGGAATTCTGTTGTAAATTAAACTGCTCCTTCGGGCTGATCTTTCATTGAGTCATGACTATAGTATATTTTGTATTCTCCGGGAAGTTTGGCAACTATATCATCATTAAGTTTTTCAACATCTTTGTTAAGAGCTGCGAGTATTGCTCTGTCTTTCATGCATAATTTCCAGTGGCGGCTGTGGTGCAGTGGGTAGAGTACTCGCCTGCTATGCCAGAGGTCTCGGGTTCAAACCAAGGTCCGAGCCAAACACCAAAACAATTTTTCTAATTAGTAAAAATCCAATTATTGGGTTTTTTAAGAGCAGTGGTCACCTCTCGGCAGTGGGCGGCATACCCTCCGAGTGTATTTCTGCCATGAAAAAGCTTTTCCCAAAAAATGCATTCGCCGTTCGGAGCCGGCATAAAACTGTAGGTCCACCCAATTAGTAGGATAAACAAAAAGGAGCACACCTCGAATTGGGAGAGAAGCTCGGCCATAAAACTCGTCAGAGTTATAATAGCGCCATTGTATTATATTATTATTATTATAATTTCCATTAGCTAAGCAGTTACCAAATACTTCATCAATAAGATTGTTGCCTGAAATAATATTATGTGGCAATTCAATTTCTTCCATAGTATTAATGGTCAGCTCGCCGTTGCCTAATTTTAGTAAATAATCAGAAAACTCTCATTGCTCTATATCAACGCGCATATTTTTGTCTAGTTTAAAAGTCTTAAAAACGAACCATAAGGAGCATCGTTTAATAGAAAGATTTATTAACTCATTTTTATTCGCATTCGGTTGTACAGGCAGACATTGGCCTAGTACCATTACTTTTCCACCGAAAGGGAGATCCGAATTTCCAATGGATCGCAAAAGTTGATCTATGTTCTGCAAACCATACTTTGGAAGCATCGGAGCTTCATCCATAAGAAAAATATCTATTTCTGCAAATTGTCTCGCTTTACAAGAGTTAGGTTTAATACTTGATACTGAATCTGGTGCCAATGGTACTTTTAGTCCAAAAGTTTTATGAGAAGTACGTCCATTAGGCAATAATATTGAAGCAATACCGGTAAAAGCCATACATTTTACTTTTTATCGTTTTCCAGTCAGCAACTAGTATAAAGTTTTATATATGGATGTCTTCCCAGTGCCCCCGGACCAGGGCGGTAGCCAGGAATTTTTTTCGTGGGGGGTTTTATAGTTTTCTTTTTTTTTTTTTTTTTGTTAAGAAAAATATATAACCAATTTCGTGCACTAAATAAAAATAATAAAAAAAATTCTGGTTTCTAAAGTGATATTTAGAAGAAATTTTTTTTTACAAAAATTTTGATTTTCAAATTAGGGTTTTTATAAAAAGTTTTAAAAATCAGGAAACTTTTATTAATTTAAAAATTAGACTGTTCTATTGGAAAAACGATGAATACTTTATTTTTGGTGATTTTATCCAAGTGAAAAAAAAATATTTTATGGACGAAAAACTCGGTTAGCTGTTTTCAGCTGTAAAAGTCCGCCCAAGATTTTCAGCTTATGTTGAGACTTTATTATTTGACATCCGATTTTTAAAATTTATTATTATTATTTGAGCAGGGTTTGAAATTATTTTCAACTTTTTTTCATTTCCATTGAATTTCATTTTCATTTGAAAATTAAACAAGTAAGGAAGCCTAAGTTCGAGTGGAATCGAACATTAGATACTCAGCTGTATGTTTTCATTGTTTTTTGCGTTTGATGGAAACACGGCGTATTTTATATAAAGCGAGTGCCGCATAAAGTGGGCGTAGCCACGCCCATTTTCAAAATTTTTATCAGTCATCCAACTAAGCATATGAATATTATTCTTTGTGCAAAATTTCATTCCTTTTTGACTTCTACATACAAAGATGTCACGTTATAAATTCCCCAAAGGGTATTCCAGAAATATCTTTGTTAAAAAGTAGGCGTGGTCATAACCGATTTCAATAAATTTTTGCGTGTCTATTAACACAAGTTGTGGCCGCTGTGGTGCAGTGGGTAGAGTGCTCGCCTGCTATGCCAGAGGTCTCGGGTTCAAACCACGGTCCGAGCAAAACAACAAACAAAATTTTCTAATTATTAAAAATCCAATTATTGGTTTTTTTAAGAGCAGCGTTCACCTCTCGGCAGTGGATGGCATACACTCCGAGTGTATTTCTGCCATGAAAAAAGCTTCTCACAAAAAATGCATTCGCCGTTCGGAGCCGTCATAAAACCCAATTAGTAGGAAAAACAAAAAGGAGCACACCTCAAATCGGGAGAGAAGCTCGGCCATAAAACTCGTCAGAGTTATAATAGCGCCATTGTATTATATTATTATTATTATTACCACAAGTTATAAAAGTGTATAAACCAAGTTTCGTTATAATATCTCAATTATTTGTCGAGTTATAGGCTAAGAAATCTCGTATATTCCTTTGTCTAAAAAGAGGCGGTGCCACGCCCATCTTCCAAAATTTCTATATTTTTGTTTCCGGTCTATTGTGGAACTCATGCCACAAAATTTCTATGAATTATCTCTATATTTGACAAAGATATCGCTTAAAATGTTTTTATTAGGCCACTTTATAGTCCCCATGTATAAAAGTGGGCGTGATCGTCAAACCGATTTCGCTAAAATTTTGAACATGTATTACCACAAGTAATAAAAGTGTACACACCAAGTTTCGTCATAATATATCAATTATTTGTCGAGTTATAGGCTAAGAAATCTCGTACATTCCTGCTTCTAAAAGGAGGCGGTGCCACGCCCATTTTCCAAAATTTTTACGGTTGTTGTTTTACATTCGCTCCTGACTCCTGACATACAATGTTAATGATATATCTTTATATTTGACAGAGATATCGCTTAAAATGTTTTTATTAGGCCCCTTTATAGTTCCCATATATAAAAGTGGGCGTGGCCGTCAACCGATTTTGGTACTTTTTAGTCCACGTATTTGGCTAAGTAAATATATCACGCGTACCAAATTTCATAAATATGTCTTTAACGGTTTCTGAGTTATGGCTTATAAAACTTTCAATATTTGCCTCTTAATAAGTGGGCGTGGCACCGCCCATTTTCAAAATTTTTGTGTTTTTTGTTTTATGTCCATAGTTGGACTCCTGCCAAAAAATTTTAGTGATAGATCTTTATATTTGACAGAGATATCGCTTAAAATGTTTTTATTAGGTCACTTTATAATATACATATATAAAAGTGGGCGTGGCCGTCAACCGATTTTAATAATTTTTCGTCAAAACATTTGTCTAAGTAAGCAAATTACGCATACCAAATTTCATCGATATATCTTCAACGGTTTCTGAGTTATGACATATAAAACTTTCAATGTTTGATCCTTAATAAGTGGGCGTAGCACCGCCCATTTTCCAAAACTTCATCAAATTTCTTCATAAGGGCCTGAGCTCAATACGTGGGTAAAATTTTATCACTCTAGCTATATTAGTGGCTGAGATACCAAATTTCCGATTTTTTCTATATAGGAAAAGTGGGCGTGATCATGGTCCGATTTCGCCCATTTTCAATACCAACCGTCCCAGTCTCGATACCAATTTGCATTTCAAATTTCATCAAAATATCTCAATTTTTACGCGAGTTAGAGTGCGTACGGACGGACGGACGGACGGACGGACGGACGGACATGACTCAATCGATTTCTCTTTTCACCCTGATCATTTTGATATATATAAGTCCATATCTATCTCGGTTATTTCATTATGTTACAATCCACCGTTATGAAATCAAAACTATTATACTCTGTGTACTAGTACAGCTGAGTATAAAAATAAACAGCGCAGCAGAATTATAAAAAATAAAAGGTTCTACTGTACTACAACTGCGCAGCCTTAAGTTTCAAAAAATTATAGTCGACTGTTTCTGTGTTGTGGAAATTTGTACAGCACAGCAAAGGCCAAACATAATTTCGAGTTTTTACAGCACTGTTGTTATTGTGTTTTTTTTTTTAATTTATGGAAACACAATCGAAATTGTAATGTACATATGTACAAAAAAAAAAACAATTTTAAAAAGCCGCATTGAAAAAATTCTGCTTATCTGTGCTTTGCTGTCTACGGATCTGCTTGAAATTACACAGTAAAGCAACAGCACAAATAAACAAACAAATATATTCGACTATTCTGTGCTTGAACTTCAGATATGTATTTTCAAATGAAATCGAAATTCAGAAGTTCTCAAAAAATTATGATAACTTTCGCAGAACAGCAACAGCTTATTTTTTGAGGCTGTTGGTGTTATGCTGGCAAACAGTGCTTGGGAAGCTACATATATATATATATATATTTCCCTCTAATGTCCTTTGATCTGTGAAGTCGTTTTCATATAGTTGGGTCACCTAATCGCGTTTTTCGACCATAAAACATAATTTTTGTTTCACTTGGAAAAAATCGCCATAAATTAAGTATTCATCGAATCTTTTTAATATTACGCTTAAAATGTTTGCAATAAAACAGAATAATTTTAAAAAGAATAAAACTTTCCTGATTTTTACAACTTCTTATAAAAACCCCAATAAAAACCAAATTTTTTCAATAATCGCAAAAAATCAATAAAATATTGACTTTGAAAAGTTAGTATTGAAAATAGGTGAAATCGGACTATAACAACGCACACATCCCATATATGGGATCTTTCGAAAAACACACAAAATGTTAAAATTCAGATACTAATATAATCCGAGTAATGAATTTTCAGCCATGCAATGACTTTATGTAGTTATAAGGAAATACGCTAAAATTTTAGAAAATGTATGTAACATAATTTAATTTATAAGTGGTATGTCGTTAGAAGTGTACTTTAATTATCTTTCGAACGGAGTAGATACGGTTTGCGGGTATTTGTAACTTCAGCAAAAAGAATTTTTGAATGAAGTTGTAACCAAAGAAAAACCCAAAATTACGTTGTCTCAAACCCCTAACCATAAAAAATGGTTTTGAACTCAGCAGATTCATGCCAGCCCTCCCCTATACCTGAAATTCTTGGTATTTTCTCAAATTAATTATTGGTAAACTAGTGTTTTCAACATATAGCTTTGAATATAATAGAAGTAAAATTTATCTACCAGAATTTCGTGGGGGGTTCAAACACCCAAACCCCCCCCCCCTAAATACGGCCTTGCCCCGGACCATCAATGAAGAAGCTCTTTCTTTCAGAAGCTGTATTATCTACTAGAGCTGCAAAACTATCGATGGCACTATCGATAGTATCGATAGTTTTTTTTTCGTGTCACTATCGATAGTTTTTTTCCACTATCGATGGTTATCCCTATTCATTCTTGTAGTTTTGTCCCAAGAGAAGAATACTGAATGTTAGGGAGGAGTTGGATTTCGATATAAAATTGGTCAAATTAATACCCCAGCGGGTTAGGGGGCTTAGAATATACCCGTGGTAAGGAATGTCTGTCGTAAGAGGCGACTAAAATCCACGCTTCTAACGATATACAACTTGTAGTAATTGAACCACACCTCGCTAAATGACAGCTGGTCAATGTCAAAATTTTTAATTTTTTCCGATTTTTGAAAGTTTTGATTTTCAAATTAAGTTTTTTATAAAAACTTGTAAAAATTATGGACTAAAAACTCGGTTATATGACTCATCCGTGTATAGGGCGTCGTTTTACAAATTTTTTTTTTGCAAAACACTATAGACTTCTTGCGCGGTCTTAAACTTCTCATATTCAATAGTACTGTCTTTAAAATAAGAAACAATTTGCTTGCACAGCTAAATTCAATGAAGGTGCAAAACACGGTAACTCTCATGGAACATGGTGCAAGGTTTCCAATATATTAGCTGCGGAATGATTTGTATCTGACAGCAGCTTTTGTGTCTACTCGCAATTTTAAATCTTCTGATATAAAATGACAAGCAATAGTTAAATAATTTTCATTATTCCTTTTTTTTGCTTGGTTTTCCGTCATCCCTTGTGAAAAAATCGTTCCACAATACATAAGTATCTATATCTTTAGCTTAAGGGCCGTTTACTCAACCTCTGATTAACGCTAACCCTATGAGAGGGTGAAGTCACAAACAAATTTTATCTTTTATCTATACACGGATGAGTCATCTAACCGAGTTTTTCGTCCATAAAATATCCTTTTTGTTTCACATGAAAGAAATCGCTAAAAATATGTTTTTATCAGATATCCTTGATATTACGTTAACAATTAAACAGGCTAATTTTTAAAAAATAAAACTTTTCTGATGTTTACAAGTTTTTATAAAAAACTTAATTTGAAAATCAAAACTTTTTCAAAAATCGTAAAAAATTAAAAATTTTGACATTGACCAGATGTCATTTAGCGAGGTGTGGTTCAATTACTACAAGTTGTATATTGTTAGTAGCGTAACTCCAGCGAACATAATTTTTGAATAAAGTGATAACAAAAAACACAAAATTACCGTTATTTCAAAAACGTAACCATACAAAAAAATTAAAAAAAAAAAGAAATTGTTCTGTGCTCAGCAGGCCCATACCATAACTGAAATTCTTGGTATTTTTTTGTTTTTTGATTTATTTAAAGCATAGTGTATTCTACATTAATGAAATGTTTAAACAGTGTGCCTTTTGATTATCGGTACTTTACATTAATGAAATGTATAAACAATGTGCCTTATGTGTTAGTTAGCGCCAAAGATGCTAAACAACAAATGTTCTACTTTTAGTTTTATTACTATAGCGTTTTCAAGTCAAATGAAACCTTTTCCAAATCAAGTGCTAATTTTAAATTGAAAAAGGTTTAATTTAACCAAAAAATGCTATATATATAAGTGAAGTATTTAATTCCTATTTGCTGTTCTTTTGTTAATTAATTAATGTTATGCGTTAAAAAAAAATTAAAGACTGAAAAAGAAAATGTAAACAAAACCATCCCTCTTTTTAAGGTTTAATTTAACCAGAAAATCATATATATAGTACTTCTATATTGATAATATTCTATCTGTGCAATGTGTATGAATTCATCCAAAAATTTTGTGCAACTGGCAGTTCTGCGCATGCGCCTCAATTACATTTAATGCCATCTGTGAATATGTGTGACAAATACATTCAATTGAGTTCAGAGGCGTTTGAAAAAAAAAAATTGAAAGGCATCATTGTGTTCTAGGGGCCTTATACCCCTTTGATTTTAGTTTTTGAATTTGTTTATAATTAATATAAGAAATTTGCCACATTTATTTTAAGATGCAAACTTTTGTGAATTTTTTTAATGAAAATTAGTGGAAATGTTCTAGAAAAATCTATTTTCTATGCTCTCATATTTTTATGAATCGCGGCGGAAAGCGTTTCATGTTAAAATCCTGTGGTCCGATCCATGGGAATTATATCAAAAAGTCGAATTCTGCCGTTTGAGGGTTATGTTTGTAAAGTATGTACGTTCGAATGCCGCCAACACGGTGAGTACTGCGAATTTCTAAACTGAATAACAGGACAATTTAGACAACGAACTTTTGGACACAGCAACATATGAGGACCAAAGTTCAGACTACGTTACTCTCCACAACGACCTCAACAGGGGACCACAGGTAATAATATAACAAGATGGATGGAAGAAAGGACTACGAACCAATCGCTATATGTTCCACATATTTACAGGCGGATAAAAGGTGGACGGGTGGGAGCTGCAGTGTTTCGTCCGGAGCTTGGGATTAAAAAATTCTTTTTATTCCCGGACTACTGCAGTATCTTTCAGGCATTGATACGTACAGGCGATTCCCAGTGTAATCGCTTTTTTGGAAATGGTTGCTGCAGATTCGAATGTTTTTAACAACGTCGTCAGGCATCAGACCGCACGCATGCATCCATTGTTTGCAAATGTTTTCGTCTTTTGGAAATCTATTTACATATGTATATATATATTTATATAACCAATAATGCACTCAAAACGAAATACGTATGTAAAGCTATTTTATTTATTTTATCCCTTTTATTATCACAAATATAGCACCGCTTCGACATTTTTTAATTTTTTAATACGAGAATCAAATAATAAATATGTAAATTCCCTATAATTTTTTTTTATGTGCCGTCACTGCGGTTTATTTTGAATTCATATGTCATTTTTCAAATTTGATTGCTCGGTTTTCTCTTTCTTTTTTTATATGTCTGTACTGTAATGTTGGCTGATAGAACTCGTAGTTATTACGAATATAGGAGTACTATATATATGCAGAAAATGCTATATACATACACAGAGAAAAAAGTACAATGGTTTTTTTAGTTGGTTGAATGTTTTATTGGTTGATTTATTCATGTCAAAAAAGAAAAAATGTAATATGTACATTTTCATTGTACCATTAACCAATAGTTTGGTAACAATCAATATCAAACAGAAAGTTGGAAAATATTGGTTAATTCATATCTAAAAAAAGTAAAAATATTTACGAAGCTTTATGGCTTCGGCTCTGTTGTTATCATCGCCTTCAACACCGTTTGTGTTTGATGAAGTTGAATGGCTGGACCCGAATTGCAGAGAGCGAGAGAGTGAGTATTTGGAATTTTCTTTGTTATTCAGTTAACATATTAACACTCTCTTATAGATCATACATAGCAGTGCTGCTACTGGCATAAAAATATAACCAACAAATTGTTTAATAGTAACAAGAAATTGGTTGAAGATTTGAACGAACATTTTGTTATATCAACAAATATCATGGTTAATATAACCAAAAACACTGTCTAATATATCAACAATGGTAATGGTAATATTAAACAAAATTCACATTGATTCCATTTCAAGTGTGAAATTAGAACTATTAACCAACTTTTGGTTGATTTTTCTCTCAGTGTAAGTGAAGTATCTAATTCTTATTTGATCTTTTATTTAATTATTGTTTTGCGTAAAAAATTATAGACTTTTTGGAAAGAAAACTGTAAACTAAACCATCCCTCTTTTTATTTTAGTGAAATATTCATAAAAAACTATCGATAGTATAGATAGTTTTTTTTTCGACTATCGAGTTGTCCGACTATCGATGGTTTTGCAGCTCTATTATCTACAGCTTGAAGAATATAATTGGCGAATTCAATTTGTCTGCCTTTTAGTAACTGGTACATTTGTTCCCCTAATAATGCTAATTCATCCGTGTTCAAATTCTCTTGATTATCTTCAAGATCGTAGTTATCAATGTCCTCAAAACCAAAAGTTTGTACCCAGTATTGAAAATTTCGGCTTTCTGTTGCTTCAGTGTTTAATTTTTGAGCAATAGTTCTGTAACCGCGATTAATTGAATTTTCTATAGCCTGTCCATTTTGCCGGGCTGCATGTATAAAATCTTCCGACAAATTTTCTTTATATATTTCCCACAGCGCTTTGGATTTTCTGGAGATCCGTAAATTAAAATTTGAACAAAGAGGCTACTCATTGCTACAGGCATTTTAGACAATGCAGATTCTCGCAATCCTTCTATCCATTGTTGATCGTCGTAAGTCAAACCTCGTGCTAAGCAGGCTTGTCTATACGCCTGATATTGGATGTCTGTTACTGTTCGAAGGTCTTCAAAACTTGTTGTATCTTTTACATAAAATAGTTGTAATCGCAAGTGGTACAATTGCGGTTGGGAAACGAAGTTCGCATTATGAATTCTACCAATGACTCGCAAATGGCGAACTCTTGGCTCCCATTGACTAGACCGATCCATCTAAAGTTTTCAGGCATCTGGCTGTACAACCTTAAGTGGTTGCCGGGACGAGTCTCACCTTAATACCTACACTTTTTAATTAATTTTGTTTTTACCTTTTTTTGTCGTCCAATTGCTTTTTATAATAAAAACTAGCTGACCCGGCAAACTTCGTTCTGCCCAAAACAGATTTTTTTATTAATTTCATTTCAAAAATTGTTATTACACCGGTATTATTTTTAATAGAAAATTAACGATTTTTCACTACTTCATTGTGTATACAACTTCAAAAATATATAATTTTAGTACTCAGTTTAAGGCTGCACGATACACAACATTTTTAGTTTGCTGTTCCGGATATTTATTTTCACTGAGTATTGGCTATTTTCAATAAGTAAGTAAGAGGATAGATATAGTATACCTCCATAATGGTTTTCAGGCCCCTCCCCCAACCCTTTTAGATATATTCAGCCTCAAAAGTTTAGTACGTATGGGAGGTACAATGCCCCATTTTTCGATAAATCTTTTTTTTTTTGGGTGAACATGGTATTGATATCGTATATCTGCATAGTGATTTCTATGTACATGCCATGAACGCTTTTAAGGATACTTAGCCTTACAAATTAAGAACGCATGGGAGGTACCATGCCCCCTTTTCCCAAAACTTCTGTTTTTTTCATAAGCACGCTATTGATATCGTTAATCCCCTGATCAATTTTCAGGTCCCAACCTTAAACGCTTTTATAGATATTCAGCTTGAAAAATTAAGTTTGTATGGGAGGTGCCACGCCCCTTTTTCCGATAACCTACACGCCCATTTTCAACATTTTTATCAGTCATCCAACTAAGCATATGAATATTATTCTTTGTGCAAAATTTCATTCCTTTTTGATTTCTAGTTACAAAGATGTCACGTTACAAATTCCCAAAGGGTGTTCCAGAAATATCTTTGTTATAAAGTAGGCGTGGTCATAAACCGATTTCAATAAATTTTTGCGTGTCTATTAACACAAGTTGTAAAAGTGTATAAACCAAGTTTCGTTATAATATCTCAATTATTTGTCGAGTTATAGGCTAAGAAATCTCGTATATTCCTTTGTCTAAAAAGAGGCGGTGCCACGCTCATTTTCCAAAATTTTTATATTTTTTGTTTCCGGTCTATTGTGCCAATTTCAATGAATTATCTTTATATTTGACAAAGATATCGCTTAAAATGTTTTTATTAGGCCGCTTTATAGTTCCCATGTATAAAAGTGGGCGTGGTCGTCAAACCGATTTCGCTAAAATTTTGAACATGTATTACCACAAGTAATAAAAGTGTACACACCAAGTTTCATGATTATATATAAATTATTTGTCGAGTTATGGGCTCAGAAATCTCGTATATTCCTGTTTCTAAAAAGAGGCGGTGCCACGCCCATTTTCAAAAATTTTTGTGTTTTTCGTTTTATGTCCGCAGTTGGACTCCTGCTATAAAATTTCAATGATATATCTTTATATTTGACAGAGATATCGCTTAAAATGTTTTTATTAGGCCACTTTATAATACACATATATGAAAGTGGGCGTGGCCGTCAACCGGTTTTAACTATTTTCCGTCCAAACGTTTGCCTAAGTAAGCAAATCACGCGTACCAAATTTCATCGATATATCTTCAATGGTTTCTGAGTTATGACATATAAAACTTTCAAGGTTTGGCCCTTAATAAGTGGGCGTGGCACCGCCCATTTTCCAAAATTTCATCAAATTTCTTCCTAGGGGCCTCAGCTCAACACGTGGGTAAAATTTCATCGCTCCAGCTATATTAGTGACTGAGATACCAAATTTCCGATTTTTTCTATATAGGAAAAGTGGGCGTGGTCATGGTCCGATTTCGCCCATTTTCAATACCAACCGTCCCAGGCTCGATACCAACTTGCATTTCAAATTTCATCAAAATATCTAAATTTTTGCGCGAGTTAGAGTATTTACAGACGGACAGATGGACGGACGGACAGACGGACGGACGGACGGCCGGACGGACATGGCTCAATCGATTTCTCTTTTCACCCTGATCATTTTGATATATATAAGTCTATATCTATATCGATTATTTCATTCTGTTACAATCCACCGTTATGTGATTAAAACTATAATACTCTGTGTACTAGTACAGCTGAGTATAAAAATTAAGTGTTGTTGGGAAGTGCCACGCCCCCTTTTCGTATAACTCCTATTATTTTGCGTTAATATGGAATTGTTATCGTTTATCTCCACACAAATATCCAAGCCCCTAGTGTAAACAATTTTCGAGATATTCATCATGAAAAATTAAGTTTGTATGGGAGGTGCCACGCCCCCTTTTCTGATAACCCCCACTTTTCTGAGTGAGAAGGGTTTTGATATCACCTACCTCTATACCAATTTTCAGAACCCTACCTTGAACTGTTTTAGAGATAATCAGCTTTAAATATTAAGGTTGTATGGGAGGTGCCACGCCCCCTTTTCTGATAACCCCCAATTTTCTGAATGAGAAGGGTTTTGATATCACCTACCTATATACCAATTTTCAGCTCCCTACCTTAAACTGTTTTAGAGATAATCAGCTTTAAAAATTAAGTTTGTATGGGAGGTGCCACGCCCCTTTTTCCGATAACCCCCACTTTTATTCGTGGGAATGGTTTTGATATCATTTAGCTCTATACCAAATTTGCAGTTCTCTACCTTGAACTGTTTTAGAGATAATCAGCTTTAAAAATTAAGGTTGTATGGGAGGTGCCACGCCCCCTTTTCTGACAACCCCCACTTTTCTGAGTGAGAAGGGTTTTGATATCACCTACCTCTATACCAATTTTCAGCTCCCTACCTTAAACTGTTTTAGAAATAATCAGCTTTAAAAATTAAGGTTGTATGGGAGGTGCCACGCCCTCCTAACATTTTTTAATTTTTTCTTCGACTAAACCTTCGCGGGGTAACAACAAACAAACCCCCCTAAGGAAGTATTTGATTTGGTTCAGCCGTTTTCAAGTTTTAGCGTTACAATTAAATACCAAATCATTTTTATATATATAGATATAGATAGTTTCTTCGTTATTATTTTCTTTATTTTCACAGTTTGTAACTTTTCTTTTCTTAAAATGTAACTAATTAATTTTTCCACCACCAAATCTGCAATCGTGTTAAGTCACGAATAGAATCAGAATCATTGAATCATGGTGGGCCGGTTTATTCCAAACCCCCATTCCAAATCTCTACACCTGTCAGCCAGGTGGGCGCGTTTACGCCATGACGCAGAAGGTGGGCGAGATTACGCGATGCTGTTGGCGTTGCCAACTACATACGCATGTTACACCATCCTTCTTAACCTGCTATCATAACGTACCTCTGCGAGGCGTATCGAGTTTTTACTTTTTGATCTCCCTCTCGCAATTAATCTCTCAGTTAACTCATACTCACAGTTATCTCAGTCGTTACTCCCAGCTTGGCGGTGATGATCGATTTTGCAGAGTAAGTTACGTATTTCACGAAATATGGCTACTGCATACACCTGAGAGACGTATAGTTATGGTTTATGTTACTTTTACGCATTACGTTTATTTTCAAATTAAGGTAACTTAGTCATCGACGTTAGGAATTTAACTTTAAAAAATGGCAAGTTATCAAGTGCTGGATGACATGCAAATAGCTGAGTATCTGCAAAACCTTTCTAGCGACTCCAGTTCATCGGAAAGTGTTAGCGAAATTGAGGATGAGGTATTGGAAGATGTTGCTTGGAGTGACAATGAAGAGGAGGAAATTGTCGATGAAGAGGAGTGTTCCGATGATGCACATCCAGATACAAATCAACCACGAGAACCCTTAAATGAGACACAGTCATTGGATAATCGAATTATTACAGTGGATAAGCCCACATTACGAAGTAAAAGTCAATACTGCTGGACTACTTCAAAGGGAAGAAATGCTGGCAGAGTATTATCAATGAATATTGTTCGAGCAGCCAGAGGTCCTACGCGAACATGCAAATCTTTATAAGACCCTCTCTCTTGTTTCAATGCTTTTTTCACGGATGAAATAATATCTGAAATTACGCTTAGGGATGGCAAAAAAAATGAAATAACCGATTAACCGCTTTTTAGGTTAATCGAAAGCGTTCGATTATTAATCGCGAATAATTGTGGGGAACTAACCGATTATAACCGTTTTTCGATTACAATTATTCCTTAAAAAAAAATATATAATAAACGAAAATTAGGAAAAATCGTCAAATCGTCATTGCTTAGAAAAATCGTCAAAATGACGATAAAATCGTCTATTCGGGAACTGGAGGGAACATTTATTGCGATTTTTTGAATATACTCACAAAACCGTAGGTAACCGAATTCAGACTCGGATGAAAAGGCGGAAATTCTCAACCTCGATTATTTCCTTTCGATTATTTTCAACTGAGAGGAAAAAGGTTAATCGAAAAAAAAAATCAAAAAGAAAAAACCGATACATTTTAACCGTTAACCGAAACAAATTAACCGATTATAATCGTTTTTCCGGTTATTGTTGCCATCCCTAATTACGCTGTGAACAAATGCTGAAATATCTTTAAAACGTGGACCTAATATGACAAACAAAACTTTTGGATTTACAAATTCAATTGAAATTCGTGCTCTTTTTGGAATACTAACTTTATCTGCAGTGCTAAAAGACAATCACCTTTCATCTACTGAGCTATTTAATAAAACCTATAGCGGAGATCGATATATTGCTACCATGAGTCGCGACATGTTCAACTTTTTACTTAGTTGTCTTCGAGCAGATGATAAGGCGTTGCGACCTGCTCTTCGACCCAGTGACGCCTTTGTACCTGTTAGAAAGGTTTGGGATCTATTTATCAAACAATGTCAAGCTAATTACATTCCGGGATCACAAAGTACAATTGACGAGCAGATGTTGCCATTTTGTGGACGTTGCCATTTTGTGGACGTTGCCCATTTAAAATGTATATGCCGAACAAACCGAATAAATATGGTATCAAAATTGTAATGATTTGCGACAGTGCAACCAAATATATGTTCAACGCCATTCCATATTTGGGTAAAACGACAACCACATCAGAGTTACCATTAGGAGAGTATTTTGTAAAGGAATTAACCCGACCAATACATGGAACGTGCCGAAATGTAACCTGTGATAATTGGTTCACTTCTATTCCATTAGCAAAAAGCTTACTAAAAGAGCCGTATAAACTGACGCTAGTAGGAACCATTAGGTCGAATAAACGCGAAATTCCAGAGGAAATGAAAAACTGTCGGTCACGGGCGGTTGGTACCTCTATGTTTTGCTATGATGGCCCTTTGACGCTGGTGTCGTACAAGCCCAAGCCATCCAAGATGGTATATCTGCTCTCGTCATGCAACGAACCGGGCGCAATAAACGAAAGTACTGGAAAGCCGGAAACCATATTGTTTTACAATCAGACTAAAGGAGGCGTGGACACTTTTGATCAAATGTGTGCACTCATGTCGTGTGCGAGGAAGACGAACAGGTGGCCCATGGCAGTGATATATGGAATGCTTAATATTGCCTTTATAAATTCTTACGTCATTCACTGCCATAATTTAACTATTACAAATAAAAAACCTCTGAGCCGAAAGGACTACATGAAGGAACTTTCTTTATCATTAACAACGCCTTGGATGGAAAGCAGGCTGAATATACCGACATTGTCCAGAGGCTTGCGGTGCAGTATACAAGCGAGTTTAACTGACAAATCTTCCGATGAAAATAATACCAACGAAGAACCGTCTTCGTCCAGAGGCTTGCGCAGCAGTATACAGCCTAGTTTACATGACAGCTCTTCGGAAAACATTAACACCAACGAA
The DNA here is from genome assembly GCA_960531455.1 of Urophora cardui. Classification (NCBI taxonomy): domain Eukaryota; kingdom Metazoa; phylum Arthropoda; class Insecta; order Diptera; family Tephritidae; genus Urophora; species Urophora cardui. Next base: position 57,161,842 of record OY482670.1, read on the forward strand.
GAACCATCTTCGTCAAAAAAACGAGATACTGCACATACTGTCCATCGAAAATTCGACGTATGTCTAAAATGACATGCATGAAGTGCGAAAAATCCGTATGTAACGAGCACAAAAGTATAATTTGTAACTCGTGCATATAAACTGGAAAAATTGAACTTTTTGCTATTTATATTACATAAATGAAATATTATTAACTTATTGAATTAAAAAAACAAATATTTATTTTAGTTTTAAGGAAACTTTTGTTCCTTGCAGAGAATACTGCCTTTTTATACTCAGCTGTACTAGTACACAGAGTATTATAGTTTTAATTACATAACGGTGGATTGTAACAGAATCAAATAATCGAGATAGATATAGACTTATATATATCAAAATGATCAGGGTGAAAAGAGAAATCGATTGAGCCAAGTCCGTCCGTCCGTCTGTCCGTCCGTCTGTAAACACTCTAACTCGCGCAAAAATTGAGATATTTTGATGAAATTTGGAATACAAGTTGGTATGGAGACTGGAACGGTTGGTATTGAAAATGGGCGAAATCGGACCAGGACCACGCCCACTTTTCCTATATAGAAAAAATCGGAAATTTGGTATCTCAGCCACTAATATAGCTAGAGCGATGAAATTTTATGTTGAGCTCAGGCTCCTATGAAGAAATTTGGTGAAATTTTAGAAAATGGGCGGTGCCACGCCCACTTATTAAGGGTCAAACATTGAAAGTTTTATATGTCATAACTCAGAAACCGTTGAAGATATATCGATGAAATTTGGTATGCGTGATTTACTTACTATAGCAAATGTTTTGACGGAAAATTGTCAAAATCGGTTGACGGCCACGCCCACTTTTAAATATGTGTATTATAAAGTGACCTAATAAAAACATTTTAAGCAATATCTCTGTCAAATATAAAGATATATCATTGAAATTTTATGGCACGAGTTCAACTACGGACATAAAACAAAAATCACAAAAATTTTGGAAAATGGGCGGTGCCACGCCCACTTATTAAGGGTCAAACATTTAGGGTTTTATAAGCCATAACTCAGAAACCATTGAAGATATATCGATGAAATTTGGTACGCGTGATATACTTACTTAGGAAAATGTTTGGACGAAAAATTGTTAAAATCGGTTGACGGCCACGCCCACTTTTATATATGGGTCTTATAAAGTGACCTAATAAAAACATTTTAAGCGATATCTCTGTCAAATATAAAGATATATCATTAAACTTTTATGGCAGGAGCCTAACTACGAACATAAGACAAAAACCGTAAAAATTTTGGAAAATGGGCGTAGCACCGCCTCTTTTTAGACAAAGGAATATACGAGATTTCTTAGCCTATAACTCGACAAATAATTTATATATAATGACGAAACTTGGTGTGTACACTTTTCTTACTTGTGGTAATATATGTTCAAAATTTTAGAGAAACCGGTTGACGGCCACGCCCACTTTTATATATGGGTATTATAAAGTGACCTAATAAAAACATTTTAAGCGATGTCTTTGTCAAATGTAAAGATAATTCATTGAAATTTTGTGGTATGATTTCTACAATAGACCGGAAACAAAAAATAGAAAAATTTTGGAAAATGGGCTTGGCACCGCCTCCTTTTAGACAAAGGAATCTACGAGATTTCGGAGCCCATAACTCGACAAATAATTGAGATATTATGACGAAACCTGGTTTATACACTTTTATAACTTGTGTTAATAGACACGCAAAAATTTATTCAAATCGGTGTATGACCACGCCAACTTTTTAACAAAGATATTTCTGGAACACCCTTTGGGAATTTGTAACGTGACATCTTTGTAACTAGAAGTCATAAAGGAATGAAATTTTGCACAAAGAATAATACATATTCATATGCTTAGTTGGATGACTGATAAAAATTTTGAAAATGGGCGTGGCCCACTTTATGCAGCACTCGCTTTATATAAAATCCATCAAACGCAAACAAACAATGAAAACATACAGCTGAGTATCTAATGTTCGATTCCACTCGACTTAGGCTTCCTTACTTGTTTGTTAATTTTTTTATAACAATAAAACTTTTTTGAAAAAAGTATTAAATAAAAATAAATAAACTTAATAAAAACGACTTTTGTTTGAGGAAAAATGTTCAGATATCTGATGTAAGTAAATTTTTTTTTAATATGTAGTCATTAGTTGTCAGATAATGCCCCTTAAATATTATACGCCTACCAGACGTATCGTTATCGGTACGGGCTTCTGCGTCGTACGTCGTTGAATAATCGGTTACATACAAATCTCATTAAATAGGTTGGATCAGCTGACACGGTACACGGGTTTACGTTCTCGACTAACTGGGCTATTATGCTTCATTCGGTTTAACATACGATCAGCACTCGCACGACAGTATGAGCAGTGATGCCACTTACATATTTTTCCTCGTACCAAAAAACGTACCAAATTGCTGTTGAGAGTACCAATTTTTTATTTTGTATGAATAAGAAGGTAAATATGTATGTAGAAAACATCTGTTCATAATATTTATGCTATTTAAGAGTGTTATAGAGTCCAACAGTTGTTCTATCACAAGCTTACAGTGTGTACAAATCATAGATTTAATCAACATACAATTTTCAAATTTTTTTTCTCGAAAAAAAAACCCCTCTTTCAAATTTGCAGGGTAGTTTAAGGAAATCTTGAAGTTTGTTTGAGATTTTTTTAAAGAAAACCGGTGCTACCTTCATGATTTTACACTGAAAAAAATCATTTTTTTTTAAATCATATTATTTTTAAAAATTTTGAAAAAATTTAATTTTGAAGTTAACTTTTTAGGCGGCGATACGCAGATTTTATTGAGAGTGAAATTTGAAATTCGTTTGGGATGCAACGGAAGGAAGTTGTTGTGACCAGAAATAACAGCCATCTTGCGACTGCAGAAACAAACAAGCAATGGACCTCCATCCATTCCAAATATACATACACATTTTTTACATATGTACATATCATATGTACGTATCACTTTATCATTAACACCGAGTACAATTCTTTATACAAACGAACGACAGAATATAATGTTACATTCAACCTTGTGTTCATTGCTTTCTTGAGGTATTTATACTTACCCTTTCATGAAAAAGCATCTTAGAATTTAAACACTCACGTGTGGAAAGCAACAAGTAACAAGTTTGATATTTGCCAGTACATACATACATACATACACAAAAGCGTAGCCAGTGTTGTCAGCAAAATTTACGAGGGAAGTGAAGCGGCTGAAAAATCGAAGTGATTCGAAGTAAATCGAAGTGAAGCGTTCCCACGAGGTCAACAAAATATATGACATGTTTCCTTGGCAATATGACAGATTAAGATTCTGCTAAATATCCCTGTACTTTATAACAGTCAATGTGTCCTTTAGCGAAAATAACAGACCAACGCTTTACCAAGTTGCACTTCCATCATGTTTCCACCCAAAGCTAAATAGTCCATTTAATGCATCACAGATCGAATTCTTTGTTGTAATCTTTGTGGGCATGACTCCAGCAGTTCAGAACGCCACACAAATGGCAAAGGATTTGCACCTTGCTACACCTAAAAGACCATTAGGCATGGGGGTGGAAATATAATGTGTCATTCACCTCTCAATGAGGGATGCCATATCTTATGATTGTATAAACACCTACCTACATACATACATATGCAACTTTTATTAGAATTTTTAAGAATAAATTACAAAAGTAAATTAATTCTGATTGGTCAAAATCGAAGTGATTTTGGGAAAGAGGAAGGCATAAAAGTGAAGTGGAAAACTTCGATCGAAGTGAAAATAGCATCACTGGAGTGAATGTACTAATTTAACCACTCAGAGTTGCTTTTTCGTATCGAAGTAGCTTTACTTGTTCCTCCACTCTTGCGCACTCGTTGTGCTGATAGTTTAATTTGTGGGGAGTTTATTCGCGAATTGATTTAGTTGCATATGCATTACACCGATTCCATCGATGCACCAATTTTCTACAATCGTTAAGATTTTTCACAATTTTCTTATCGAATTCGAATTTAGGAAATTAAAAAAAAACAAGTAAAAGCGCGGCTGTCTTCGGCCGTACCGAAGACTTCATACCTTTCATGAGTGGGGAAATGAAAAGTTACCTATGTATGTACATAGCCGGATTAAGTTTAATTTATAATTTTAATTCTGTGGGTTATTTATGGAAAGATTTATTAGAAAAAATGGTGTCTTTACTATTTAAATGGAGGAGTTATACACCAAAATGTGCATATCTGAACAATCGGTTGTATGGGAGCTATATGTTATAGTGGTCCGATCTTGACAATTTTCGGTAATCCCGTTTGGGCCCATATGGGTACAAATACTTCAAAATTTCACGCCGTTAGCTGTTAAAATGGAGGAGTTATACACCAAAATGTCCATATCTGAACAATCGGTTGTAGGGAAGCTATATGTTATAGTGGTCCGATCTTAACAATTTTCGGTAATCCCGTTTGGGCCCATATGTGTACAAATACTTCAAAATTTCACACCGTTAGCTGTTAAAATGGAGGAGTTATACACCAAAATGTGCATATCTGAACAATCGGTTGTATGGGAGCTATATGTTATAGTGGTCCGATCTTGACAATTTTCGGTAATCCCGTTTGGGCCCATATGGGTACAAATACTTCAAAATTTCACGCCGTTAGCTGTTAAAATGGAGGAGTTATACACCAAAATGTCCATATCTGAACAATCGGTTGTATGGGAGCTATATGTTATAGTGGTCCGAACTTGACAATTTTCGGTAACCCTGTTTGGGCCCATATGGGTACAAATACTTCAAAATTTCACGCCGTTAGCTGTTAAAATGGGGGAGTTATACACCAAAATGTGTATATCTGAATAATCGGATGTTGTGGAACTATATGTTATAGTGGTCCGATCTAGACAATTTTCGGTTACCTTGTTTGGGCCAAAATGGGCACGTCTACTTCAAAGTTTCATGTCCTTAGCTGTTTAAATGGGGAAGTTATGCACAAATTACTTCCAAAAATTTCATGTATATCTGAATAATCGGTTGTTTTCTATATGTTATAGTGGTCCGATTCGGCCGGTTCCGACAAATGATCAGCTGCATATAACAACATACCTGTATTCCGAATTTCATTCAGATATCTCAAAAACTGAGGGACTAGTTTGCGTTCACACAGACGGACGGACGGACAGACGGACAGACGGACAGACGGACATGGCTTAATCGACTCAGCTCGTGATTCTGATCATATCGGTATATATTTTGGTGGGTCCCCCACGCTTCCTTCTGGTACTTTCGACAAAAATTTTTTGGCACTAAGTTATAATACCATTTCATTCTCATGAAAGGTATAATGATTAAAATTAATTTAAAATATGTTTAATTTTGACTTTGCTGAGACTCGAACTTGCGACTCCTAGCATTTTTCTATACAAAAAATGATTAAATAAGGTTGGTGTATACACAGCAAAGCACCAATTAGATCAGCGTTGGGCAAAGTAGCTCCTGGTAGCATTTTGCACTTAGGAGCCGACTTTGCACATTTGGGTGATGGTGAGGGACGCAACCAAGTGCAGCATAAGGGGAGAAGAACTGAGGAAGAACTCACTAACACATAAGCAAGATTGAGAACGAGAGAGTATGTCGCTCCCTGTATTCGTGTCAGTGATGGAAAATGAAAGTTTCCAATTGTGTCAAATTTGTACAAAAAGTGGTGAATTTTTGAATTTCATTGTGCAATTAATTTGAAAATCGTCAGTTGGTACCATTACCTTGATAAAATAAGTTTACAGCACATATTGTACAACAAGGATCTCATACAAAACCTTTCTTACGCATATTTGTGCGTCCTACTTTTATGAAGATTACATTATAATAAAGTTTATATGCCTTCATAATAAAAAAAACAACCGTCTGTTTACTATGAAGCAAACAAAAATGGCATTGTAATCGAAAAATATTTATAACCTGAATTGAGTTTTGCAGAATAGTGCGAAAATCAATTGATTATACATAAGTGCCTTGCTACTTCCCAAATAACCGAAAACTACATAGGCACGAGTCATTTTCCATCACTGGTTCATGCCTGAGAGGCAGTGTGCAGCAGTGTTGCCGCAGCGTCAAACATTTTGGTATCACAAATTGGTACTTTCATGGGTTTTTCCTCGTATCACCTAAAAATTATTGAAAAAAAATTAATTAAATGGAAGGCCAGCTTAGCACCTTTCATTTGGTACCAATATTGCTCAAAGTCTATCTGGGTCACTCTGGGTCCACATTTAGGCCCGTATCCCGAGAAGTTCCCACTTATTGAAATTCTATATACCCTGTCATGTGCGTTAATACCACATGGATCTACTGCAAAAATTTCATAAAGATCGGTTGATTAGTTTGGGAGTCTACAAAGGACAGACACACATTCTTTTTTGTATAACAGATTTTATTTAATATAAGAGAATTTATAAATATAAGTTCTTGAATTTTGACATTGCTAAAATAATATAAAAATAAATTATCTATCTTCTATGAATCGAATGTGAGTGAGTTTCATAAACCAAATATTATTTCCACTAAAATAATATATGTATTGTAGGAGCGGCAACTCTGGGGGAAGAGCGCCGTTGTCAACAGGGAGGGTGTCATTGTTTAAGGATTGTATAATAAATGTGTTTTAGTACTCTTTTCTACAACAAATACTACTACAACTACTACTCTTAAAAACTAATACTTATGCTTTGCTACTATCAATACTAAAAATATGTATATAGTTTGTAAATAAATCCATTTGCATGTAGAAATGAAATACGCACAAACTAAATGTATATTATAAAGTCGTTGCTACCAAAAAGTCGAAAAATTCAGTATTAATTACTTTTTTCGTAATTCTTGGCAAAAATTGTATTATTTTGTTTCCGTACTACGGCAACACAGTTTAAGAATTGTTGATCGTGGCTGAGAGTTCGTGGTTTTGGTTTTTGATTTTTAGTGTTTCCGCAGGCTTCTTGCGATGAACATGACGAATGAGGGAATATACGCTGATTTTAATTGTTTTACATTCCCCTTATCACCGAAAAACAAATCAGCCCCTCCCCATCCTCTTGCTGGCTCCGAGGCTGCTGCAAGAGCCAAATTTTCGCCCATCACTGAATTAGATGAAACTGGTGTGTTTTTTTGTTTCTAATCGAATTTTCAATCTAAAGTCGCACAAAGGGGTCGATATGTCATTAAATTAAATTAAATTAAATTAAATTAAATTAAATTAAATTAAATTAAATTAAATTAAATTAAATTAAATTAAATTAAATTAAATTAAATTAAATTAAATTAAATTAAATTAAATTAAATTAAATTAAATTAAATTAAATTAAATTAAATTAAATTAAATTAAATTAAATTAAATTAAATTAAATTAAATTAAATTAAATTAAATTAAATTAAATTAAATTAAATTAAATTAAATTAAATTAAATTAAATTAAATTAAATTAAATTAAATTAAATTAAATTAAATTAAATTAAATTAAATTAAATTAAATTAAATTAAATTAAATTAAATTAAATTAAATTAAATTAAATTAAATTAAATTAAATTAAATTAAATTAAATTAAATTAAATTAAATGAATTAATAATAATAATAATAATACAATGGCGCTATTATAACTCTGACGAGTTTTATGGCCGAGCCTCTCTCCCAATTCGAGGTGTGCTCCTTTTTTGTTTTTCCTACTAATTGGGTGGACCTACAGTTTTATGCCGTCTCCGAACGGCGAATGCATTTTTTGTGAGAAGCTTTTTCATGGCAGAAATACTCTCGGAGGGTATGCCGCCCACTGCCGAGAGGTGACCGCTGCTCTTAAAAAACCCAATAATTGGATTTTTTTTGGATTTAAATGAAATGAATTAGGAATTAAAAAATAACAACAAAAATTAATTTAAAGAACTTTCAAAGTGACTTTGCTGGGACTCGAACCCACGACCCCTAGCATTTTCTACACCAAAAAATTATTAAATAAGATGTTGGTGTGTACACAACGAAGCACAAATTAGATGAAACTGGTGATTTTTTTTGTTTTATCGAATTATTAATTGTAATTAAATTTACTAAGAAGTTAACTTCTATCACGTGTACTGTGCTACACGCGGATTTTTTTTTTATAAATTTCAATAATTTTAAAAACTTTGTGGTATAAGATTTTTTTCTAAAATTAATAGTTTAAAAGACATTTTAACTCAAAAAAAGCTGTCAAAATTTTTCAAATGTCAATAAAATCCAAAATATTCAAAATTTCAAAAAAAAAAAAAAATGTTGACACACAATTCTAGATGCCAGAGGTTTCGGGTTCAAACCACGGTCCGAGCCAAACACCAGAACAATTTTTGTAATTAGTAAAAATCCAATTATTGGGGTTTTTAAGAGCAGCGGTCACCTCTCGGCAGTGGGCGGCATAACCTCCGAGTGTATTTCTGCCATGAAAAAGCTTCTCACAAAAAAATGCATTCGCCGTTCGGAGCCGGCATAAAACTGTAGGTCCACCCAATTAGTAGGAAAAACAAAAAGGAGCACACCTCTAATTGGGAGAGAAGCTCGGCCATAAAACTCGTCAGAGTTATAATAGCGCCATTGTAAAAAAAAAAAATTTGAATATATAGTATAATATGAATTGTAATTATTATCTTTAAGTAGTCTGTAAACAATTGTTAAATTGAATTGACTTCAAATATGTAAATAAATAAATGTGCTTGTGCTTTTCCGGAATATTACACAATAGCAAACTTTCGCTTTGCGAAAAATTTAGACCTTGGATCCGCGACTTCGCTTCGCCTTACATAATTGTATACTAAAATTCAAGAATGGCAAAAGATTGGTAATAATTTCAATAAGTATACAATGGTACTGTGACCTGGTACATAAGGATTAATCCATAAAATATAATCCTGCCGATGGAAGGTTACTTTCTTATAGCGCGGCATATAAAACTGTTTGCTTTGGTAGTCTTCGGTGCGCATGTTTGCTTTCCGGTCGCTGCGACTTTTGGATTTAGAATCAGGAGGATCTCCTCTACAACCCCCAATAACTTCTTTTATCAAACGCATGCTAGCATATTGGAAAATTTTCCCGAATCTTCAATGCAGAATATGTGCTTTAAGAAAATTCATATCATATATATTATTTCTAATTGGTGTTTTATAAATATCCCTTTTTCTGCTCACATAATTTACCAAAATTAATAAGTAAGGCATCGTTTTAAAGGTATTAATTAGCTGTGCATGCGAAACGGTGTTTTATTGGGCGTGGTACTTTTTTTAAATAGTATTTTGCAAAAATAAAATATTTAAATTTAAACTAAAAAATTTGCGCCTAAAACTATGCCTTCAGAATTATTTTATTCTATCAATTCAAATCTCAAATGCAGATGTTGCTCCATTTTAACAGTCGTGTATATTTTAAAACACTTTTATAAGTTTCAGCTGTAAGTTTGTATGTAAACATTATATTATTTTAGGCGAACACGTGTGTATTCATTCCTACGCTAAATGGGGGCTTTTCAGTATAGGATATGCTGTACGTAGTACATACAATATATGTATGTATATGTATGTATACTTTTGAGCACATAACGGTTGTACGTAAGACCATAAAATAATTGAGATAGATATGGACTTACATATATATATCAAAACGATGAGGATGAAAAAAAAAAATTGAACCATGTCCGTCCGTCCGGCCGTACACACTCTAACTTGCGCAAAAATAGAAATATTTAAATGAAATTTGGTACACAGATTCTAATGGGAACAGAGAAAGTTGGGGTTGAAAATAAGGCATATGGATGTATTTCGAAAAACACGTAAAACATGATAATTCAGTCAGTAATAAAGCCCGAGTGATGAAATGACGTTATGTCGTTATGAGGAAACATGCTGAAATTTTGAAAAATGGGCCAAGAGGGGCAAATTTTCAAAGATTTATAAGTAAAAACTCAGGAACTATAGCAGATGAATCGATTAAGCTTGGACCACTGATTTGCTTGCCAAAGCAAACGTGTGGAAAAAAATTACCCAAGTCGGCAGGGACCACATACATATATATAAAAATATATGTAAAATATATAAACAAATTTAATACACATAACTACTTATATATATATATATGTATGTAGGTATAATAAAAACATTTTATGCAATATGTTTATCAAACATATAAGTAATTCATTGAAAGTTCCATAAGTTCCACTGTAGACATAAAAGCAAATAAATATAAGTTTTTTTTAAAATGAGCGTGACAGCACAAACTATATCGATTGGCGCCATCTATGTTTTATTATTTTTTGCGCAAGATGCGCACGGGTCCAGCTAGTATATATTATTTCTAATTGGTGTTTTATAAATATCCCTTTTTCTGCTCACATAATTTACCAAAATTAATAAGTAAGGCATCGTTTTAAAGGTATTAATTAGCTATGCATGCGAAACGGTGTTTTATTGTGCGTGGTACTTTTTGTAAATAGTATTTTGCAAAAATAATATGTTTAAATTTTAACTAAAAGATTTGCGCCTAAAACTATGCTTTCAGAATTATTTTATTCTATCAAATCAAATCTCAAATGCAGATGTTGCTCCATTTTAACAGTCGTGTATATTTTAAAACACTTTTATAAGCTTCAGCTGTATGTTTGTATGTAAACATTATATTATTTTAGGCGAACGCGTGTGTATTCATTCCTACGCTAAATGGGGGCTTTTCAGTATAGGATATGCTGTACGTAGTACATACAATATATGCATGTATATGTATGTATACTTTTGATCACATAACGGTTGTATGTAAGACCATAAAATAATTGGGATAGATATGGACTTACATATATATATCAAAACGTTCAGGATGAAAAAAATGATTGAAGCATGTCCGTCCGTCCGGCCGTACACACTCTAACTTGCGCAATAAAATGATATTGATATGATATATTTATTATCTCCTGACTGATTTTGTCTTTTAATTTCTGCATTGTGCTTAAAATAAGGCTCCAAAGTAGACCCTCTTTGGCCAATGTCAACTAAGTCTTCATGAATTTGATCTAAGCTTGCAATTCGATATTGTCCTGGTAAGTGGATATCCAGTCGTTGGACACTATGACTCTTTTTTTGAATTTCAAAACCAAATAATCGCCAACTTGCTTCTGGTGGCGTGATACAACGTCCTTCAATATATGTGTTTAGTTCATTATAAATCAGCGTTCTTTGTTCTTGGACAACTTTGATCGATGCGCAATCGTACCCTTTATAAATGTATTTATATAGATACAAGCAAATACCTGTACCGCTTCGCAGCGACGAAAAAATTTGTTATGTTATAATGAGGGTTTCCCTCTAAATATTTTTTACCTTTACCTTTACCTTTACCTTTACCTTTACCTTTACCTTTAATATAATAATAATATAATAATACAATGACGCTATTATAACTCTGCCGAGTTTTATGACCGAGCTTCTCTCCCAATTCGAGGTGTGCTCCTTTTTGTTTTTCCTACTAATTGGGTGGACCTACAGTTTTATGCCAGCTCCGAACGGCGAATGCATTTTTTGTGAGAAGCTTTTTCATGGCAGAAATACACTCGGAGCGTAAGCCGCCCACTGCCGAGTGGTGACCGCTGCTCTTAAAAAACCCAATAAATGGATTTTTACTAATTAGAAAAATTGTTTTTGGTGTTTTGCTCGGACCGTGGTTTGAACCCGAGACCTCTGGCATAGCAGGCGAGCACTCTACCCACTGCACCACAGCGGCCACCTTTACCTTTACCTTACCGGGACCATCCATCAACATCTGGGCCCACTACTTGAACCGTCTCTGGGAAACCGATTTAGAAAATAACAATGAAAATAGCTGTATGTTCAAGCCCTGCCCCACACTCTAATACAACGTGAATCTACTGTGAAAACTTCATAAAGATCGGTTGATTACTTTGTGAGTCCATATAGGACACGCACACACACCCACACATTTATTTTTGTATAATACCCAGTTGGAATCTTATGGATACAACATTAATTTTGGAAGCATGAATTGGAGATGTGTACACTCATAGAAAACAGCATTTTAAAATCAAAAATTGAATTTTTATTTTCATAATGCACGTTTTAAACCAAATCATTTTTATACTCAGCTGTACTAGTACACAGAGAATTATAGTTTCAATCACATAACGGTGGATAGTAACAGAATGAAATAATCGAGATAGATATAGACTTATATATATCAAAATGATCGGGTGAAAAGAGAAATCGATTGAGCCATGTCCGTCCGTCCGTCTGTAAACACTCTAACTCGCGCAAAAATTGTGATATTTTGATGAAATTTGAAATACAAGTTGGTATCTAGACTGGGACGGTTGGTATTGAAAATAGGCGAAATCGGACCAAGACCACGCCCGCTTTTCCTATATAGAAAAAATCGGAAATTTGGTATCTCAGTCACTAATATAGCTGGAGCGATGAAATTTTACCCACGTGTTGAGCTCAGGCCCCTTGGAAGAAATTTTATTAAATTTTGGAAAATGGGTGGTGCCACGCCCTCTTATTAAGGATCAAACATTGAAAGTTTTATATGTCATAACTCAGAAACCAGTTCCACAATAGACCGGAAACAAAAAATAGAAAAATTTTGGAAAATGGGCGTGGCACCGCCTCTTTTTAGACAAAGGAATATACGAAATTTCGGAGCCCATAACTCGACAAATAATTGAGATATTATGACGAAACTTGGTTTATACACTTTTATAACTTGTGTTAATAGACACGCAGAAATTTATTGAAATCGGTTTATGACCACGCCTACTTTTTAACAAAGATATTTCTGGAACACCCTTTAGGAATTTGTAACGTAACTTCTTTGTAACTAGAAGTCATAAAGGAATGAAATTTTGAAAAAAGAATAATATTCATATTCTTAGTTGGATGACTGATAAAGATGTTGAAAATGGGCGCGGCTACGCCCACTTTATGCAGCACTCGCTTTATATAAAGTACCTACACCGTGTTTCCATCAAACGCAAACAAACAATGAAACCATACAGCTGAGTATCTAATGTTCGATTCCACTTGAACTTAGGCTTCCTTACTTGTTATTTTAATAATTTTTGAACTAAAAATGAAATTTATGAATTAAGAATGAAATATTTGAAGTAAAAATGCATTTTGGATTTAAAAAGAAACATGCTTAAATTAAAACTGAATATGAATATAGATTCAAAAACTCGTCCACTTTTAAAGATTTTTTGGAGAGAAAATATTTTTTTGTGAGAAATCCAACAAAAACAATAATGAGAATCGAGTTTTTTTTTCAATTTTGTTTTTACAATGATTCATATAATTCATAGATTATTTTTTAGGAAAAGGGAAGTATAAATAGGTTACTACAATTCAATATAATGTTTAATGTTCCACTATGTGATGCCGTTCGATTGAATTTCAGGTTAAAACCATGGTTCGAATCCAGAGGAGAATATAAAATTAAGAAGAAAAAGGAGAATAAGGAGAATAAGAAATAAAGATAGCAAACAGTTAAGACGAAGAGAAAAGAAGAGGAGAACAAGCAGAGGCTACATATTTGTAGTTGGGACTCGGATTGAGGGAAGATGAAGAGAATGCCGTAGGATTCAATTTCGAATCCGGAGGAGAATATGAAATAGAGAACACTGCAGTGAGGCAGCGTGTTTTTCTCACAGTGCTTAAAATAAAAATAAACATTTTTAAATTTAAAATGTTTTTTCTTGATTTAAAAATTTTACAATGAACATTTTTCAAATAAAAATGTTGGTATTTAAATCACTTTTAAATACATTTTTGCCCATTTTAAGCAGTTTTTCATATGTTTTTATAATTTTTATCCCTGCGTGTATGCATGCCAATATAAATGCTCGTACATTTCCTTTTTACACGTATAGTTTCTCAGGGAGCATGCATACCCTACCCTTGCTGAAAGCATGCAAAAGCAATAATCAGCATCAAGGCCGTATCTAGGGGGGGGGGGATGGCAAGGATCAATCCCCCCCCGAAATTAATGCGATTAAATTTTTTTATAATATAAATATGCTTAATTGTATTTTTTAGAAGCATAGAAATCATGTAAAAAGTTAGTCTCAATTATTATTTGTATCTATGTATGTATGTACTAGCAAGTACCCGGCTTACTTCGTTGCGCCGCAAAAATTAAATATACTGATGTTTAGCTTTGAGTAGAGTGTAAAAATGGGTTACACATTCATATTTTGTGCTTGTTTTCTGCAAGGAATGTAATATACCACCCTCCTTTAGATGAAATGCAAACACTTTAAAATTAAACAACGTTATAAACAATACATTTATTAACAACAAAAAACTCAAAGTTATAATAATTCAAACAACGTTTGGTACCTACACAGCGAAAACCACCTAATAAAATAGAACAAAAGTAAGAAGATATCTCTATAGTTTTTCTTTAAGAAGAATCCCTACTTACTTTTAATGGGATAGTCTTTTTAATAAAATCAAGAAGAAATCTTCGAATATATTTGTGGATATCTCCTTGAATTAATAAAGAGGGCGTTCTTCTTATTTTTAATAGGTTATCTAATTAAATTTATTAAAAGTTAGTCTTATATACATACATGTGTAAACTGAGTTAGCGGTTCACAGTTGACAACAATAATGCGTAAAGAAAAGTTGAGTAGAAAGTTTTTTATTTATTGTAAGAAGGTATACTTTTAAATAAAATTAAAAAGATTTACCTCCCAAAAATAAGAAGAAATCTCTATGGAAATATCTTCGAAAAATTGAGTAAGAAGTTTTCTATTTATTGTGAGAAGGTATACTTTTAAATAAAATTAAAAAGAAATCTCTATGGAAATATCTTCGAAAAAGTTTTCTATTTATTGTAAGAAGGTATACTTTTAAATAAAATTAAAAAGATTTACCTCCCAAAAATAAGAAGAAATCTCTATGGAAATATCTTCGTCTCTGACTTCTGTCCTCTCTTTGGGCCACGAAGCTGTTCAAAGAGACAGTCTTCTTATTTTTATGAGGATTATTTGGCTCTGTGTACATTAGTAGGCAAATTAGTTCATAAAATAAGGTACATCTTGTTCATTAATTAAAAACTTCCGTGAACACAACATTCTTTTATAAATACATATATAGTACATATCGCCGGCTGAGAATAAGATCGCCCTATTTCAAAAATTGTTTCAAGAACGCCCTATTTGAAAAAATTTTTCAATAACGTCCTATTTCAGATTTTGCTTCAAGAACGCCCAATTTGAAAATTTGTTTCAATAACGTCCTATTTCAGATTTTACTTCAAAAACGCCCTATTTTAGAGAAAATTCAATATATATTTCTCTGAAATAGGGCGTTTATGAATAATTGTCTGAAATAGGACGTTATTGAAACAAATTCTGAAATACGGCGTTTTTGAAGCAAATAGGACGTTATTCAAACAATTTTTGGAATAGGGCGTTTTTGAAACAATTTTTGAAATAGGGCGATCTTATTATCAGCCGTCGATATAATATGTGTTTTTAACAATTTACAGGTGTAGATTAACATATGTATGTACATAATTAATGAAATATTTTTAGTTTTTTTATTTTATGATTTTTATACTCAGCTGTACTAGTACACAGAGTATTATAGTTTTGATTTCCTAACGGTGGATTGTAACAGAATGAAATAATCGAGATAGATATAGACTTATATATATCAAAATGATCAGGGTGAAAAGAGAAATCGATTGAGCCATGTCCGTCCGTCCGTCCGTCCGTCTGTCCGTCTGTCCGTCTGTACGCACGATAACTCGCGCAAAAATTGAGATATTTTGATGAAATTTGGAATGCAAGTTGGTATCAAGACAGGAACGGACGGTATTGAAAATGGGCGAAATCGGACCATGACCACGCCCACCTCCCCTATATAGTAAAAATCGGAAATTTTGTATCTCAGTAACTAATAGAGCTGGAGTGATAAAATTTCACCCACGTATTGACCTCAGGCCCTTATGAAGAAATGTGGTGAAATTTTGGAAAATGGGCGGTGCCACGCCCACTTATTAAGGGGCAAACATTGAAAGTTTTATGAGTCATAACTCAGAAACCGTTGAAGGTATATCGATGAAATTTGGTAGGCGTGATATACTTACTTAGACAAATGTTTGGACGAAAAATTGCCAAAATCGGTTGACGACCACGCCCACTTTTATATATGGGTATTATAAAGTGGCCTAATAAAAACATTTTAAGCCATATCTCTGTCAAATATAAAGATATATCATTGACATTTTATGGCAGGAGTCCAACTATGGACATAGAACAAAAAACACAAAAATTTTGGAAAATGGGCGTGGCACCGCCTCTTTTTAGAAACAGGAATATACGAGATTTCTTAGCCCATAACTCGACAAATAATTTATATATAATGACGAAACTTGGTGTGTACACTTTTATTACTTGTAGTAATACATGTTCAAAATTTTAGCGAAATCGGTTGACGACCACGCCCACTTTTATATATGGGAACTATAAAGGGGCCTAATGAAAACATTTTAAGCGATATCTCTGTCAAATATAAAGATTTATCATTGAAATTTTATGACAGGAGTCCAGCTATGGACATAAAACAAAAAACACAAAAATTTTGGAAAATGGGCGTGGCACCGCCTACTTTTAGAAGCAGGAATATACGAGATTTCTTAGCCTATAACTCGACAAATAATTGAGATATTATGAAGAAACTTGGTTTATACACTTTTATAACTTGTGTTAATAGACACGCAAAAATTTATTGAAATCGGTTTATGACCACGCCTACTTTTTAACAAAGATATTTCTGGAACACCCTTTAGGAATTTGTAACGTGACATCTTTGTAACTAGAAGTCATAAAGGAATGAAATTTTACACAAAGTATAATATTCATATGCTTATTTGGATGACTGATAAAAATTTTGAAAATGGGCATGGCTACGCCCACTTTATGCAGCACTCGCTTTATATAAAGTACCTACACCGTGTTTCCATCAAACGCAAACAAACAATGAAAGCATACAGCTGAGTATCTAATGTTCGATTCCACTCGAACTTAGGCTTCCTTACTTGTTTAATATATTTTTTAAGATGTATAAGTATGTATTATATGTGAATAATCACTGTAAAGCCTGAATAAAGATATGTATGTAATTTGAATTTGAAATGTTTTTTTTTTAGTTAATCCCCCCCCAAAATGAAATCCTGGCTACGGCCTTGATCAGCATGTATGCACATTTAAAACGAAAAAAAAATTACAAATTCTTTTACATTTTCACCTCCGCTTGCTCTCCCCCTCATCTCTCATCGTGGCACCTTCTTCGCCTTTACTGCTTGCTATCTTTATTTCTTATTCTCCTTTTTATTTATTTTATATTATCCCTCCATATTCGTACCATATTATCATGAAACTCGCTCCAATGGCATCATATATTGAAGCATTCAATATTATATTGAACTTTATTGAGACCTCCTTTATACTTACCTTTCTCCGAAAAAGCATCGAATGAATTGTACGAATCATTATTTTTACAATTGAAAAAAAAAAACCTAGGACCTATTTCATAATCAAATTAAAATTTCCTTTAAATTCTAAAGGAGCCTTTAATTTGGTGATCGATTTCATAAAGTCTTTTTGAAGATAAAAGCTCCTTTAAAGTTAAATACCCAGAAACGGGCATTTAAGTTATTTAAAGGTTCCTTTTGCCAGAAAAAATTTCATTTCTGCAGTCTGTCAAAATCAGATATTTATTAAATTCAATTTATTAAAATTTTTGAACCGATTTTGCTTGTTGTTTTGTTTCTTGAGTCCTATAATACAATATTCATCTTCATCCTCTTGACCGCTTCCTATTTTTCTGCACTGGGTTTCCAAATTATGCTTATTTGTTCTTTTTATTTTTTCAAGCAAAAAAAAAAGAAATAAAGTCACAATCAAACAATTTATTTATTTTCAGAAAAAAAAAAAACAAATGTCAAATGTCAAATTTCAATATTTTTAAATTTATGACAATCATTTGACGTTGAAGGAGCCTTTTAATCATATATATTATTTCTAATTGGTGTTTTTGTAAATATCTCTTTTTCTGCTCACATAATTTACAAAAATTAATAAGTAAGGCATCGTTTTAAAGGTATAAATTAGCTATGCATGTGAAACGGTGTTTTATTGGGCGTGGTACTTTTTTTAATAGTATTTTGCAAAATAAAAATAACTATACCTTCAAAATTATTTTATTCTAACAAGAGTGGAGAGTTAAATACAAATTTCAAATGTAGATGTCGCTCCAGTTGAACAGTCATGTATATTTTAAAACACTTTTGTAAGCTTCAGCTGTATGTTTGTATGTAAACATCACATTATTTTAGACGACCACGTGTGTATTCACACTTACGCTGAATTGGGGTTTTTCAGCATGGGATGTGCTTATTTATACACAGCTGTACGTAGAAAAATATATGTATGGATATGTATTTATACTTTTGATCAAATAACGGTTGTATGTAAGACCATAAAATAATTGAGATAGATATGGACTTACATAATTCAAATTCAGGATGAAAAAAAATTTTTGAACGGTCGGCCGTACATAATCTAACAGGCGCAAAAATAGAAATATTTTAATGAAATTTGGTACACAGATTCTTATGGGAACAGAGAACGTTGGGGTTACAAATAAGGCATATGTATGTATGTATGTATTTCGAAAAACACGTAAAACATGATAATTAAGTCACCAATAAAACCCGAGTGATGGAATTTCATCCATGCAATGACCTTATGCCGTTATGAGGAAATATGCGGAAATTTAAAAAAATGGGCCAAGAGAGGCAAATTTTCAATAACAAAAACATTTTATGCGATATCTTTGTAAAACATATAGGTAATTCATTGAAAGTTCCACCAAACGAAATAAATAATAAGTTTTTTAAAATGGGCGTGACAGCACAAACCATACCGACTGGCGCCACGTAGGTATGTTTTGTTATTTTTTGCGCAAGATGCGCACGGCTTGTATTATATTATTATGAAATCACTCCCACTTTAAAGAACATTTAAATGGCTCTTTAACTAAAAGGCTCCTTTAACAAAAGGAGCTTTAATAATTTCATTATGAAATTGGCCTTTACTTTTTGTGCATATCACATGCACATCGTATGATACTTTTTCATGTACATATCGAGCCGTATGCGCCGGAAAGTTGTAAAAGCCAA
The DNA here is from genome assembly GCA_960531455.1 of Urophora cardui. Lineage (NCBI taxonomy): Eukaryota > Metazoa > Arthropoda > Insecta > Diptera > Tephritidae > Urophora > Urophora cardui. Next base: position 57,181,118 of record OY482670.1, read on the forward strand.
ATTCAAAAATGTTCAGGAGAAGGTTTTTAAAAAATTTTTTTACTTTCATTTCTTTATTTCGATTTCTTTTTTTAATCAACTTTAACTACCAAAAATATAAAACTATACTTTTCTAAAACGAAATTTAACGCTGATCCCGAATAGCATATCCATTCTTTTGTGGCAGACCCTGTTTCTGAGACATCGGTAAAAATGTAGAAAAAACCGTAAATACAAGACATTGCATGACATACATAAGTGCATAAAAAAATTGTATTAGCCACCGTAGCGATTTGGCATCTAATAAGAACTGGTAAAGAGAATCCCAACAAACATTTTTTGCCTTTTCACTTAAAAATTGGTCAAGTAGTTTGGTTACAATGGCAAAAAGAATGAAAAAATCTAAGTTTATGTAGGGAATTTCAGATTCGACTCCTATCTATCCTATAAAGAATTTAAATGTGAACATTTTGAGACTACTCTTGCAATAATGGGATGTATAAGTATTTATAATTACCTATTTTTATTGAGAGTTCTTAACCTAGCATTTTCCGTTTCTTTATAAAACTTTATTAAGGAGTAACATTTAACAGTATTTCTTTCCATTTATTATGAGTTTTGAAGTGCACAATGTCTCTCAAAACAGCGATGAATGGGATAAAGATATAATTGAATAAAAAAATTAATGCGTTTCGCGATTTTAAGGAGAGCATAAATAATGAGGGATGTAAGTACTTTTGTAATTTTCTGGATTTGTCTCCTATCATATCCTTGTTCCAAGATCCTTGATATCGCATTTCAAAAACTATTAAGTTCTGATGAAATCTCTCACCATGTTCATCACTTTCAGCATCTACGTTTGGAGGGAAATTATCGAGATTCAAGAAATTAATTTTGGAGAAATTTTAGAAACACAACCAGTTTGTTTAAAACTGCTCTAAACTGAAATCGTTAGAACTTTATTCCAAAATTATGGAGCAATAAAATGCAATATGCCGCACAAGAAAACCATATTGGTCATCGATATGTAATCAAATACAAAGTGATAAAATCCTTGGTTAAATTCCAACAAAACCCCGTTAAATTTGTTTATTAGTCACTAGTCTTCAATAACTTGAAAAGCAAAAAAGATGTAAAAGCCACTTCGTACTCACAAAAAAGTAAACAAACTGAAATTGTGTACTCACATCAAAATTGCTTTTCATAACGGTACATTTTTCAGACATAAAACTTCTGGAGAAGGTGTGGGTGATGACAATTAAGCCATTTCTACAAAAAAGTGAAAATCGGAAATCATGGCCTTTACATCTTTCCGGCGCATACGGCTCGATATATATGTGGAATTCATATTTTGAGTGAATAAAAATGTTATAACATTTATGTATTTATTTTCATAAATCATGCTCTGTACGCACTTTTCCATGCACACAACACGCATACTTCGTGTAACAGTACATTTCATTTCAACTGGGTAGATAAATATAACACTACCCGACAAAATTTCAAAAATTTTCATATCCTCGACATTTTATACTTGAATACTATGTAGAATTTTCTGCTGATTCCAGATATGTAATCAGATGGTTCAAAAGTAGAACAGTTTTCGAGATAGTTTGAAATTTCAGTTTTTAAGATAAGAAAAAAAGTAGGATTACTAATTAATCAAAGGTTTATTTTTTACGTTATTCCGTTTTGAAATGATAAAATGTCCTTTCCAACAAAGCCAAAATAATTAAAATCGACGGTAACTTGACAGAGTTATAGCAAACAAAAGATTTTATTTTATGAAAATTTTCAGTTTTTTTTTCGACATTAATACCTATTCTTTTTTGCATTTTTTTTTTTTTAAGAAATAATAAATACTAGGAGTTCCCGCTACTGTCGAAAATCGACAGTTTTCTAGCAGTTTAGCTACTCCAGAATGCAAACATATTTTTAACTTTATGATATTTTTTATTAAAATTTATCTTTATTTGATTATTTCGTTAGCAATCTCGAAACGAATTAACCCGAGTTTATGTGTTTAATATGTGTGCAAGTTTTCAAACTTGTAAATTTTTTACATTTTGGTTTACTGCCACTACAGCGACAACGACATTTTGCTTTCACGTGCAGTCGTCTAAATTGTAACTGCTTTTATAAAAACGCTTATGATTTAATTTTGATAGATGTCGCACGCCGTTTTGTCGCCAATGTGTTTTCAGCTTAATATGGAATACATTAGCTTTACTAGAATATTGATGGCCACATTTACATAATACATATGTACATATGTATGTATATGTGCATATGTACGTACATAGATGGGTGGAAAAATGTCAAAACGCAACTCCCCGTCTTAGTAATCGTGAAATCTCTGAAATTCGACTCTCATTTATCTTAAAACTGGCAACTCTTTTGCCAGCTACACACTGAGAGGGTAGCGAAAAGCACAAATGAGTACTTACATCAGCTGCTTTCGCTTCATATTGCTATCCATGGTTGGCTTTCTAATTTAGCGCCATCTGCAATTGTGTCGCAGTCAGTGCCATTTGGGGCCATTAGCTAAGAAGCAGGGTAGTACGGCGTATCCTGCAACGTGGATTCGTTCAACAAAATCCAAATCATTTAAGTACATACATATGTACATATATATACTTTCAATAAAATGCACAGAATAAAAAGAAAATCTTTAGTCAAATACCTACTAGTATTTGCAGTGTTTTAGTAATTTTCGATTCAATATAAAAATCTTACAAAAAAGTGGTTATCAAAAAACCAATCCGATAAACTTTCATATAATTGAATAGAAATCAAAGTGCTAAAATACATATTCTATGTATGTATTTATGTACGTGTGTACATTGTACATACATATAGACAAGAATGAAATAAAAGGACTTTAAGTGCGACTATCTCAATGCGTATAGAGATATTTCCAATGACTTGTGTGTGTGGATTATATGTATGTATCGAATATTGCTCCGAGGACGAATTCTATAAGAATTTATGAAAATGATGAGGCAACCGTGTACATTCGACTATAATTATCCTTCATAAGGCAATTCATTTTCGTTTAAAATTGCGTATAGATAAATAACTGTGTATGTATGTATGTACATACATATTTAAGAACGTATTTACACAAATTCATGCATAGTTCAGAAATATTGTTTTACATCAAATAAATTATATAATTTTGAAACAAGGCAACATACATACATACATATGTACATACATACATACGTGAGCGGCAACAAAGTTTGTATTCTTTTAGTTTTACCCCCAGTCATATTTCCGTTCTGAATTTACGTATGTATTTATATATGTACCTACCCAGCAAAAACATGATTACCTCGGAAATGAAAGTAGAATGGAAATAAACGCTGGCAATCGCTTCCCCACTCGCTTACGGAATCCATTATTTTTACACGGGCATGTCATTGGCGGTAAGGTCTAACTATCCCTTACGTGGAAGCGGAGACGGAATGCCTTGATCTATAGATCGGAATCTTATTCTACTATGCACTACTGCTAATGCGTAAGAGAAGGGAGACAATCTTCAGACATTCTATGGCAATGCATTCTGTCATGCAATACATGCAGCAGCGATTACCAAATTTTTGCTGGGTACCTACACTTGCTCCCAAACTTACAAAATATGTGAAAAAAAAACTGCTCTGAAACAGGTTAACTATTTGGAAAGCTTTTTTTTGTTTGAAACATACTAAATATTGAAAAGAATAAATTGTACATACTTATTACATATCTGTGGCCGAAAATTAAAGTAGCCTAACTCGAGATAATGCGAAATTGAAATATTGTTGTAGTGTTAACCCCTGTAGGAAAACCCATCGATTTGTCTTATCCCCATTTACATTATAGTAATTTTTAAAAAGTTATTAATTATCCTAACTCAAATGAAGATATTTTGCATCAGTTAAAACAACTTATCTTCACTTAAGTCTAGTATTGTACGAAAAATCATTTTATTAAAACATCCTAACTATAATTATGTGGGCCTATTTATTTCCGTTTTCAGTTTATTAAAAACAGTTAACTCGAGTTAAATGGAGATGAAAACCTTATTCGAAAGAATTCAATTCAATAAAAAAAATTAACAAGGTAGAGTGAATTCTGCTTTCGTAAAAATTGTATCCAATAAAACCACTTAAGTTAAAAAAAATAATTTTTTCGCGATTAATTTTGCTTTAAGATTTCTGGTTCAAAACTATTCCTTCTCTAACATTAAAAATCCATTATTTTACCTATTGAAAATCTGAATTGGGCCAATGGTTTAAATTTTGACAAAAAACTGATTTTCCTCCGTTCACCATATTTAGAGTTAAGCTACTTTAATTTAACGGCACATACATGTACATGTACATACATACATGAAGTGGTATGAACCTCAAAGAAACATTTAAGAGTGCCTATTAAATGAAAGACTCCTGTAGTATACAATTTGTGGAAACGGTTGAGAAGTTTATATCATAATAGGAAAGAATGAAGTGAATTTAATGCATTTGTATGTATGAATATATGTATGTATGTACACATACATATCTCACTACATAAAGGTGAAATTAAAATGTTCGGATCAATACATACATATGTAGGTACGTACAAAATATTTATGTAAATACCCTCCAAAAAATCTGGGTGATGATAATAAGGCTTATAAAATAATTCCTATGAACAAAGGCTTATAATAAGGCCTATTTTTCTTTGTTGATACCATCAGGCCAAAAGACTACTATTTTTCTGAGACGAAACCTTATTCTCAAGGCTTATTCGCCATGTGAAATAAAGCTTAAAGAATTCCTTTTAATAAGCGCTTATGATGTATTTATGTTATGTAGTTTAGCTGCATAATTCGCATTTTTTGCACAACTCAAGCGTTGCTGTTTATTTAATACTAGCAAAGACTACTATTTCTCTGAGACGAAACCTTATTCTCAAGGCTTATTCGCCATGTGAAATAAAGCTTAAAGAATTCCTTTTGATAAGCGCTTATTATGTATTTATGTTACGTAGTTTAGCTGCATAATTCGCATTTTTTGCGCAACTCAAGCGTCCCGCTTCGCAACTCAACCGTCCCGCTTCGAAATGACGAATAATAGTTTTATGTCACAATGAGTTTTTCCCTCTACCTTTTTCTTTCTTTTTCTCTGTCTCTTCCTTTACTCTTTCTTCAACTCCGACCCTCTCTTTCACTCCCACTCCGTTCCGCGTCATTTCCATCTCATTTTTATTTGACTTAGCTCAGAGCACCGGGTTGGGCATTACATCGGATATAGCTCTATGTTGAAGCCCTGCTCAACACCTTTTATTTGATACCAATATCGTTCGAAAATATTCTGGAAGACTTACTACATACATTTTTATGTCGCATATGGTAATCTGAACTTTGACCACCGTGAAACACCACTAAACCGTCATCAATAGGGACCTTGGGTATAGAAGTGTTGATTTTGGGAATTAGATAATTAAAAATATATTTTGATTCTTCCATCCTTTATAGAGTTTTCTGAACCTTGACCTCAATGCGCCACGCCTTAACCGCCACCAATCGGGACCAAAATTTACATATGTATGTCTGATATCTTTGACCATGTTACTGCCGATTGAGGGGGCGATAGAGTCATTTAATGAACTTTTAATTTTTTCATACAAATTAAACGCTCTCTAATGGATATGCTATCAAAGCAGTAAACAGGTTTTTGTTGTAGCATCGACACAAACAATGAATTGTGCAAAAACAAACACTGTTCTTCCGCGCACGACTGTGACGCTCAGACTGAACAGGGTAGTTGACCACGAATCTGGCTATGCTTGGGCTTTGTTGAGTTTTTCCAAATTTTAAAACCGGGAAAAAGGTATTAATTTCTCGGAAATGCTTAAAATAAAATATACCACCTTGGAGTTTTTACCATTAAGATATTTTAAAAAAAGAATTATTAAAATCGGTCCAGTAGTTTTTGAGTTTACCCGTTACAAACATTTTCCCCCCCATGACCAAATCTAAGTTGCAATGATTTTGCAAACATTTTCAAAATACAGTTTATAAATTTTGCATTAAATCTTGACTCATAATTTTTGACAAAATTAGTTACAATAATTTTACGGAAGAAGAAATTGGTGAAAGTTGCAAAAAATAAGATTGGCCAATACATAAGTTCGGCACTTTGAATTGCACTTGGAGCTTTCCGAAATTACAAAGTTGTGTAGCATATGTTCGTTTGGCATTTTTAAAAAAAATTGTACTGATAACAAAAAATGTTCATTTTGTGAAAACAGTGAGCAGTTTCAATTAACAAGTACTGTAAACAGTACACGGAAAGAAATTTGTATACTTGAATCAAGAAAAATGCTTTCTTGAACTCAATTTAGAAAATTTTTAGGGAAATAAGAAAAATTTACTTAATTATTACTGGAAATAAGAAATTGAGTTTTCCAAAAATGAGATAATTATTTTCTTATTCAAGAACACTAACAAAATCTATAGAAAAAAAATGTTGAAAAAAAATGTTTAAATAAATAAGAACATCTTTTTTTAAATTTACTTAAATGAAGAAAATCTTTTTGCTAATATCAAGAAGAATTTAAGAAAATTGTGTTTCGACGAATTGGAACAACAAAATACAGCGAAAAAAAATTGAAAATAAATAAGAAAACGTTTTCTTGACCGAAGTAAAATATTTCTTGCTCAATTTGAATACCAAAGTTCTTTGAGCATATCAGCAAACTACGGCAAAAAAATGTAAAATAAATAAGAAAACGTTTTCTTGAGCGAAGTAAAATTTTTCTTGCTGAATTTGCATTTCCAAAGTTACATGTATTTTTTTCATTTGCCATCCGCTTTGCATATTTCTGATTATTTTTGCAATTCTCAGATTGTTAGTGAAGCATTTGGTATAAGGAGTTCACTATTTACATCTTCATTTATATTAAATAAAATGTCATTTCATTAAACAAGTCCTAGGAAAATGCTAGTTGACTAATTATGGTTTTCTAATCCCTCATATATTAGTTTTCATTTTCCTTATTTTTTATGTTTTTAATATTTTTAGAAAATATTTACTTAATTTAATATTTAATATTTTCTTACTTACTTAAGCTCGTATAAGAAAAGTTTTACTTGCAACAAAAAATAATTTCTTAATTATTTATTTCAAAAAACAAGAAAAAAACACTTACCCTAAGTAAATTATTTCTTATTTATTTAAAATCCAATTTTACTTGAAGCAAGAAAATGTTTTCTTATTTATTTAAAATCCAATTTCACTTGAAGCAAGAAAATTTTTACTTATTTATTTAAAATCCAATTTTCTTGGATTTTCTTGATATTAAGAAATTATTTTCTAAGTTCAAAATCAAGTCTAATTTTTCTTGTCTCGGCATTGATTCTAGTAAAAAATTCTTTCCGTGTACTATTCAGGACCTGGTTAACTAGGTTTTGATGAATCATAATGAGTTTCAGAAAAGTTAGGGAACATTTAAATTTATGGTGTATGGGTCTGGATAGCTGTTTCAGCAAATATGTTTATCTTAGCGAAAAATGTATGCGAATGCAAACCAAAATTAAAACCCCCCCCAAGGCTAATTCCTGCGCACGGCCCTGCTTTGCACACAGCAGAGCTGTCTCAATGCGCAAGCATATGTACCTGACTTTGTGCGTTTTCACCAAACCACGCAATTCTGAACATGTTTGGCTGGATGTGGTGTGTAGTAGAAACGTAAAAAGGTAGAAAAATTACTACAACAAAAACATAATGGCAAGGAATAAGTAGGATAAGAAATAATAAATAAAGAAAGTAGAAATAAAATGAGACAATTATGTACATATATTGTACAATGTACATATGTATCTATGTATGTACGTAGTTAGAAGAATTAGTAGGACGAGTAACAACAACAACACCACACCAAATATAACAGCAACAACAACATATACAAACAAAAACAATATCTACAAACAACCACAACAACATACTATCAGTGACAATGCGAAGAAGCACTATAACAAAAAGAAATAGACGGAATAAGTAGAATAAAAAAGAAAAAGTAGGAAAGAAAGGGGGAAAAGGAACGTCGAGAAATAGAAAGAAGCAATTAGGAAGACTAGAAACACCGATAACAACAACAGTAAGGTTTTTTACCCTTATTTTAAGAAGATTCATTTACGTAGAGGAATTAAGAAGAAAAGTAGCAACGACAACAACAACAATACGGGTTTTTACAGTTATTTTAAGAAAGTTCATTGAGGTATCACGCTAACATAAATGTTGTTCCATCTTCTCTTTCGTAACTACTGCACCGATTTTAAAATTAAGATCATCATTAGGAAGGTATTGCTCTCAAATAGAACTGCGCCAATTTTCATGAAAATTGGTTGGAAAATACGTGCACAATCGTCGTTGGAAAATTTCCGTGTGGTTGTTGGTGCATGCTTTTGAGCACAACAGATGGACATGAATAGGTGATTTTATGCGTGTTCACCAAACTTACCATGCAATTGTGAACATGTTTGGCTGGAAGTGGTGTGTAGTTTCAAAGAAGTAGAAACATAAAAAAGTAGCAAAAGCACTACAACAAAAATACAAAGTCAAGTAATAAGAAGGATAAGAAAGAATAAGTAGGAAAGAAATTGAGGAAAGAAAAGAGCAGAAATAGAAAGATAGAAGTACATATGTAGGAGAATTGTGAAGACGAGTAACGACAACAACAAAAACAACAGCAACAAAATAGTAGCAGTGACATTAGCAACAAAAGGAGCAGCATCAACAGGAACAACAATAAAATAGTAACAGTGACAATAACAACAAACCATTATACAAAAACTATAGTTGCACCTTAGTCATAAGAAAACATCTAGAAAACTGTCGAATTTCGACAGTAGGCAGCACTCTAGTTTTATATAATTAGTATAGACATAGATATAGATTAAAAAATGTATTTATATATACATACATACAACATGTATTGGAATGAGACCAACGTCTCATGTCTCCAAACCATACTTGACAAGGGATGACGGAAAATCGTTCCACATTACATCATATTCGTACCCTGTCGGAAAGCAAGCAACCAAAAAGTAACCAACGTGCGGTATTTCACCAATCACTTCCTTGCATGTCAGTTGAAGGTATACTGAATATTTTTTCTAAGCGGCAATCATTTTTGAAGAAAATTCGCCATTTTACAAATAACAAATCGTCATTTCAGCGAAAAAATCGTCAAAATCTTTTTTCTTTCTCATCTTTACTAAAACCACGTTATAAACAAAACAAGTAAGGAAGCCTAAGTTCGAGTGGAATCGAACATTAGATACTCAGCTGTATGCTTTCATTGTTTGTTTGCGTTTGATGGAAACACGGTGTAGGTACTTTATATAAATCGGGTGCTGCATAAAGTGGGCGTAGCCACGCCCATTTTCTAAATTTTTATCAGTCATCCAACTAAGCTTATGAATATTATTCTTTGTGAAAAATTTCATCCTTTATGAGTTACAAAGATGTCACGTTCAAAATTCCCAAAGGGTGTTCCAGAAATATCTTTGTTAAAAAGTAGGCGTGGTCATAAACCGATTTCAATAACTTTTTGCGTGTCTATTAACACAAGTTATAAAAGTGTATAAACCAAGTTTCGTCATAATATCTCAATTATTTGTCGAGTTATGGGCTCCGAAATCTCGTTGATTCCTTTGCCTGAAAAGAGGCGGTGCCACGCCCATTTTCCGAAATTTTTCTATTTTTTGTTTCCGATCTATTGTAGAACTCATGCCACAAAATTTCAATGAATTATCTTTATATTTGACAAAGATATCGCTTAAAATGTTTTTATTAGGCCACTTTATAATACCCATATATAAAAGTGGGCGTGGTCGTCAACCGATTTCGCTAAAATTTTGAACATGTATTACTACAAGTAGTGAAAGTGTATACACCAAGTTTCGTCATAATATATCGATTATTTGTCGAGTTATGGGCTCAGAAATCTCGTATATTCCTGCTTCTAAAAGGAGGCGGTGCCACGCCCATTTTCCAAAAGTTTTGTTTTTTTTGTTATATGTCCATAGTTGGACACCTCCCACAAAATTTCAATGATATATCTTTATATTTGACAGAGATATCGCTTAAAATGCTTTAATTAGGTCACTTTATAAGACCCATATATAAAAGTGGGCGTGGTCGTCTACCGATTTTGGCAATTTTTCGTCACAACATTTGCCTAAGTAAGTATATCACGCCTACCAAAATTCATCGATATATCTTCAACGGTTTCTGAGTTATGACTCATAAAACTTTCAATGTTTGCCCCTTAATAAGTGGGCGTGGCACCGCCCATTTTCCAAAATTTCACCATATTTCTTCATAAGGGCCTGAGCTCAATACGTGTGTGAAATTTTATCACTCTAGCTCTATTAGTGACTGAGATACAAAATTTCCGATTTTTACTATATAGGGGAGGTGGGCGTGGTCATGGTCCGATTTCGCCCATTTTCCATACCATCCGTTCCTCTCTTGATACCAACTTACATTTCAAATTTCATCAAAATATCTCAATTTTTGCGCGAGTTATCGTGCTCACAGACGGACGGACGGACAGACGGACGGACATGGCTCAATCGATTTCTCTTTTCACCCTGATCATTTTGATATATGTAAGTCTATATCTATCTCGATTATTTCATTCTGTTACAATCCACCGTTAGGAAATCAAAACTATAATACTCTGTGTACTAGTACAGCTGAGTATAATAAATAACAGCTTAAAAAAACTAAAAAACACGCTTTAATCTTAAAAATCGTACTAAAAATTGAGAAATAATTTAATTAGAAACAAAATGATGAAGGAATATATAGGTTAGGTTAGGTTGAAGTGGCTGCCCTAGGGGCACACTTAGGCCAGTGCAGAGGCCCATTGTGATACCACAAGAAGAAAACCAGGTTACTCCTCCCTTTTGAACCAGTTTGATAACCTAATGAAATTCACCAGGTCCTTTATTTCGACATCCGCGACTTTAGATAGGCTATCCAGGAAAGAAGTCCCAAGAAAACGTTGTCTGGCGTTGTTAAGAGCCGGACAGTGGCAAATGAGGTGTTCGATTGTCTCCACTTCCTCATCATCTTTGTAGCTTCTGCAGCATCTACGGTAGGGTGCACCTAGCCTCTCTGCGTGTTTCCCGATAAGGCAGTGTCCTGTAAGGACTCCCACAAGGTTCGAGATTTCCTCTCTCCTTAGAGAACATGTTTGACGAGATCGCTTGTGATCCCATTTCGGCCAGGTTTGTTTTGATATTCGACATGCTGGATCTTGTTGCCATCTATCGCTTGCCAGTTTATAGACGTGCTGTTTAAGCATTAGCCTGCATGTGGCAAAAGGCATACCTATGCGTTCTTTGTCAGGAAGAACCTGCTCAGTAGTGCCTTGCCTCGCAAGTTCATCTGCCCTACAATTTCCATCGATATCCCTATGTCCCGGGACCCACACGAGGTGTAGACGGGTCTGTTTGGCCATCTCCTGTAGAGATCGGCGACAGTCTAGTGTTAGTGGCTTAGAGCCATCGGTGTAGATGGAAACGCCACCTGGGATTGGGTAGCACCGATTTGCCTCCTCCCAATCATCCCTGTTTGGAATCCTTGTTTCGAAGTTGCTATCTGCAACTATTGTAGTAGTACAGCGGTCCGTACTACCAGGTAGAAACCCTAAATTGCTTAGAATGCTAGAGTGACCTGTGGCTTTTGTGTGCCAACCAGTTGACTCTCTTAGACGTAGGGCTGAAGTAGCCGCCACTTGAAAACCTGCTAAATCTAATGGCAGGATATCTAGAATGGCCTGCAGAGCTTCGCTGGGCGTCGTTCTGAGTGCACCACTTATGCTGATCATACTAGATCTGTGGACCCGGCTCACAACCTTAAGGTTAGACGCCTTACTCAGCGCAGGCCACCATACTACGACTCCATACAGCAGAATTGGTCGAATGATCGCAGTGTAAATCCATCTGCAAATGCTGGGACTGAGTCCCCACTTTTTGCCGATGGCTCTTTTGCATGTGTATAAAGCAATATATGCTTTGTTTTGACGCTGAATAATGTTGTCCTTCCAATTCAGCTTTTTGTCCAGAACTACCCCTAGGAACTTGGCGCTGTCGGCTAGGCTCAAGCGAACGCCATTTAGTTCTGGTAGATTTAACGGTGGTGTTTTGTACCGTCTAGTGAAGAGGACCATTTCCACTTTATTTGAATTGACACTGAGCCCACTGCGAGAGGACCACGCTGAGACCTATCGCAGTGCTACCTGCATCAGGTCACACAAGGTCTGTGGAAACTTCCCTCTGTATGCTATAGCAAGGTCATCCGCATATGCCACGAATATATAAGTATTTAAGGAAAAGCGTCGGGTGCTCAGTATGTCGAAAAATATTTAAAATCGCTGTTTTTTTACTAATATTTTTATTTTGACTTTTTGAGATTTCATATATCGTACTCTTTAATTTCGCAACTATTCATTTCATGTTCAAATATTATTGAGTACCCCACACTTTTCCTTAAATACTTATATTTTCGTTCAACATTTTGTTTCTAATTAAATTATTTCTCAATTCTTAGTACACTTTTAAAGATTAAAGCGTGTTTTTTAGTTTTTCCTAAGCTATTATTTATTTTTAACCTTTTAGTTCAATTTTTCATTAAAGGATGTTTTATGCGGAGAATAAAAGTAAAAAGAAGTCTGATGAAGGGATGTGGTGATCTTAGAAATAGATCTACATACATATGTATTTATAACTTCTACCAAAAATATTAATTTTTCACATACATTTTTTTCTTATAAAAAAAAACATTGGTCATAAGAGCTCAAAAATGAAGCCTAAACGAAAAAATATCAACTAATATGTACTATGTGTATCGAAGCAAAACTATTTCGGTTTTTAATCGGAGATATGCTTTTCTTTATTTGCCTGTGCATATTAGCCATGGGTAAGGGCGCAATTTTTTTGGCGCTGATACAATAACACCAGAGCGAACCGTGGCGCCAGCACACGGTTCTGGCGTAATTACACCTTTAGCGCTATTGTTATGGAATAATCGATAAATAACACTTGTTCGTTTCTTACTGTCTACTATCCCCTTTTTTATTTCTTTTGGCGCAATTCTGCTTACATACACGCGGGCATAATAATTTTGCCACGGAGGTTGTACGACCTAATAGGATAGGCTCCTCGAAGTTTTAATTTTAGTAGCTCTAGCCTTGGTCACAATTAAGCAGAATATCCTTTCTTTTTAACCGCTTAGGATACCTCTGTTCTAATAGATTCTTAGCCAATATGTTTGGATGGTTGACTAGCCTGCTTTTGTAATTAGATTGTATTTTTGTTATTTCTTCACTCACAGTGTTTATCTTTAGGCCGCTATGGATAGCGGAATTTTTCATATACCAAGGCGCTCTACATATTGACCTTGATGTTTTTAATTGCAGTCGTTGGATTCTTTCTAAGGTGGATTTGGGTGCAGAACCCCAAAGTTGCATCCCATATATCCAAGATGGTTTAATCACCATGTTAAATAACAGTAATTAGTTCTCCAAGCTCAATTTGGATTTTGGACCAATTATCCATTGTAATTTGTTTATTTTCATCTTAGATTGAACTATTTTGTTATCAATGTGATTTTTCCATGTCAATCTTCTACCCAGTGTGATACCAAGGTATGTTACGAAGTCTTTCTGGGGTATCGTTTCTCCATTTATTGTAACTGAAGGGCATGTGTCTCTTTTTAGCGTAACAGTTACTTGGATGCATTTGGACTCATTGACTTTAATTCTCCAGGTCGAAAGCCACTCCTCTAGTGTTTTTAGATGGTGCTGTAGTCGACTTGTAGCCACGATGGGATTTGAGTGGACGCTTGGAATTGCTGTGTCATCTGCAAAAGTTGATGTTAGAAGATTTTCGTTTGTTGGCAGATCACTTGTAAAAATTAAGTATAGAATGGGACCTAAAACGCTTCCTTGTGGGACTCCTGCAGATATATAGTAACTTCCTGTGGTATAGCTTTTTTGCCTTACTCGGAATTTTCTTTCAGTTAGAAAGCATTCTAGAATCGCGCAAATGTTATATGGAAGTGTGCGTCTTAGTTTGTAGAATAGCCCTTCCAGCCATACTTTGTCGAAGGCCTGTGCCACATCTAAGAATACTGCAGTGCAATATCGTTTGGTTTCAAAAGCGGACCGTATGTTTGATACGATTCTATGCACTTGCTCTATCGTCCCATGTTTCTCTCTAAAGCCAAATTGGTGACTTGGTATGGTCCCATGCAATTCCAAGATGGGCTGCATTTTTCTCAGCAACAATTTTTCAAATATTTTGGAAAAAATTGAGATTAGGTTTATTGGTCTATAAGAGCTCACCACTGTCGGGTTTTTGCCTGGTTTGGGAATCATTATTATTTCGGATAGTTTCCACGTTTCAGGAAAGTGGCATAGGTTTAGGAGACTGTTGAAAATATATAGTAATAACTTAGTTCCAACTGGAGGGAGCTGTTTTATCATTTCGCCCGTTATCCTGTCATACCCAGGTGCCTTGTTTTTCTGAATGGCATTAGAAATAACATTGATCAAGTCGTCTATATGGAATCGAAGCGCAACTCCTGGTAAGGGCGAAACAGTTTCAAGGGGAATGTTGTTGCCTTGATGAGATGTAAATACAGTTGAAAGATGACTTGCAAATGCGATTCCTTTCTCTTGGCCGCTTCGAGCAAAGTCGCCATTATGCAACCGTAATGGAGGGTCCTGCAGGACTGGCCTTTTGAAATTTTTAAGTGCGCGCCACAGGGAGTATTCTGTTGCAGGTGTGGCTGATAGTGATATTAATCTATTTTGAAAATCTGTTTCCCTGCTAGTCTCCAATAGTTCTTGAAGTTCTTTCGTGCATTTGTTTAATTCGTATTTCAGAAATGGAGAACGGAGCCTTTGCCAGTCTCTCCTAAGTTTTCTTTTCTTCAATACCAAGTTCGTGATGGCTTCCCCCTTCAGGAAACTGGGATTTTGGGCACATGTTCTTTTAATCCGTGAGTTGGTTGCTACTCTTGCTGCCATTTGGAGAGCGTTAGTGAAACCGATAATCGCATTGTCCACCTCGCCAGGTGACTTCAGGCTTGCATTTAAGTTAATATGCGAACTTATGTATTTTTTGTACTTAAGCCAGTTAGTATATTTATTAGTTAAGCCAGGATTTAGTTCGTAAAAAGTTGGGGATGTGTTGATAGTTATAAGGCTAGATGAGTGATCGGATGATAGATCGAAAAGTGGTTTTATCTGAACTCTCGCTCTAGGCCGCGAGTAACACCAAAGTCGATGAGGTCGGGTGTTTTGCTTCTATCAGCAGGCCAATATGTTGGTTGACCGGTGGAAATTATATCTAAACTATTGATTTGAAAAGCTTTGTACAGGTTTCTTCCCTTTGGTGATATTAATCTAGATCCCCAAAAATTATGTTTTGCGTTATAATCTCCCGCTGCAAGGAATTTTGTGTCTAACTTGGAGAAGAATTCAGTGAATTGGGATTCTGTTATATTGTAGCGGGGGGGACAATATATTGCAGTTATGGTAATCCCACCAGAACTATCATCTATATGAACGGATGTCGAGTGGATGTAATCTTTGCAATATTCTTCCAGAACATGATGTCTAATTCTTTTTTTTTTTATAGGTATACCGGTTCCACCTCTAGCTTTTCCTTCCGGGTGTTTAGTGTCGTAGAAAGCAAAGCCATCAATACTAAAATGATTGAAAACTGTCAAGTGAGTTTCGGACAGTAGCATTATGTCTATTTGGTGGCTTTCTAGGAAGATCTGGAGTTCATTCCGGTGTTGGCTTACACCGGTGGCATTCCAATAACCTATATTGAGGGAATTCATGGTCTTGTTAAGATTGTTTGTAGTAGGAGGTTTTGGTTCCTAATTAATTCTTGCATCATATTTTGCATTGATTTCATATGATCTTGCATCATTTTCACAAAGCTGTTTAACGTTTTTTCCAAATTTGTAGATGGAGTGGGAATCTCCTGCGTTTCTGGCTCCTTCATACCTTTCAGGGCTTCTGAATATGTCCTGAAACGATTCTGAGGAACGTTGTTATAGGTCGTATTTGGAACATTTTGTGGTTTTGGAACTAGTTGGATCTTTGGGGTCGTGGCGCAACTAGTGGTTTTCTGAGTACCTTTTCCTTTAAGGAAGTATACACCGGGCAGCCCCTGTAATTCGCAGTGTGATTTTCTCCGCAATTGCTACATTTCTTTAATTGCGAGTTGTCTCTCGGTTTCACACAATCCTTGGAGGTATGTAAATCCCCACATATAACACAAACACTAGGCAAGGTGCAGTATCGCTTAGTGTGCCCAAACTCCTGACAGTTGTGGCATTGTACAGGTCCCACCCGTTTGTGTGGTCCTTCCACCGAGATACGACGGTGCAGAAGGTACCGTAGGTTGTATATGGGATGTACATCTCCCTTCTTTAAGAGTTGGAACTCTGGATCTATTTCTACTCGAAACATTGGCTGTGGTATGTTCGATTTGTTTTTTATGTTATGTACATATCGTACTTTAAACCCTTCTTTTTTTAGAGCATTCTCAATTTCAGTTGGACTTACGGAACTTTCTATTCCTTTCAACACAACAGACAAGCCGCGGCTACTCTTCAGCTGGAATGTATAGAAAGACTTCTTGTTTTTTTCGAAGTCGTTGGTTACTTTACGGAAGTATTCCTCGACGTACGTATGGATTTTGACTTCCTGGATATTTCCCTTTTTAATTGGTACAATGTGGAAATTCTTTTCCCCTATCAACGCTATCAATTTGTTTACAAGTAAGCCAGAACTTGGTTCTCTCAGGTAGATTGGTGGAGGTTTGGATTTTTTTTGCGGTATTTCCGGAGTCTTATCATCCTTTTGCGCAAGGAGGCTAAATCTGTTATTGGCTAATGCTACTTGGGGTGCATCATTTGATGGTTCTTTCACCGTGGAATTTTTTAAAACTTTATTAGGTTTACCACTTTTTTCCGGGGACCGCTTTCTTTTAACTACTGATATATAGCGGTCCATTCCGGTTTGAACCTTTGCGCCCACTTTTTGCATTTCACTACTCGTTTTTGAGTTAGATGCAGCTGTTGCGTTATTTGAATTCCCTAAGGATTGAGGTAGAGGAAATTGCGGAATATTTCCAGGAATAGCGGGTGAACAGGATCGTGCTCTTTGATCGTCTGTTTTATCTTTACGCACGTTTAGGTTGGTTTCATTGGTACTGCATCTCAATGTGAAATACCCATTGTTCCTCAATATGTTATTGTTAGAGTGAGTGCCTGAAGCACTGATGTATTTTATTTTATTTTAATCTGTTTTATTTTTATTTTATTTATTTTATTTTATTTTATTTTATTTTATTTTACTTATTTATTTCCTTTTATTTGTATTTTATTTATATAAATATATGTATATTATCAATTTGGACTTGTGCAGTGCACTAACTGCCGGCAATGCAATGCACTAACTGCCGGTAATGCAGTTCACCGGAAATGCAGGATTTCAGCTGATCCAACTGTCGAAAGGGGTTGGCAGCGCCACCTGCTGGTACAGCACAGCTGATGCAACTCTGCGCAAAACAAAATGTTGCTTACTGTCATTTACCATAGAATTTTTTGGTTTTTTGAATTTCAAGACTTATTTAATTTAACGAACTGTCATCTACCAAAAAGAATTTTTTTTGTTGGGGTAAGTGGAAAAAAATTCAACAACTATTTACAGCGAAGGTTGAGTGTATAGCTATTTCACGAAAAACCATTTTCGATCATCAGCACTCTTTTCGGAAGTGGATGCACCGGGGATTGAACCCGAGTCCATTCCATCTTCAGCCGCAATGACCCAACGCATAAACACACTCGGCCATTGAGACTCTGTGCAAGCTGTTGGATTTTCCCCACTTTTGCCTTTTTCATTTTCAACATTAACGTTAGTGTGTATATGCTTTTGCATATATTCTCCACAAACGTGCTGAATTTTTTGTTGTAGGCAGTTCGCAATGAACATTGTTGTTGGTATTTATTTTATGTATATACCAAACAACGTTAACAATTTTACTTGAAAGAGTTTTTAGTGCTTAGCACGAAATTTTTATTTTAATTCAATTTTTAATTGTTGGGGTAAGTGGAAAAAAATTCAACAACTATTTACAGCGAAGGTTGAGTGTATAGCTATTTCACGAAAAACCATTTTCGATCATCAGCACTCTTTTCGGAAGTGGATGCACCGGGGATTGAACCCGAGTCCATTCCATCTTCAGCCGCAATGACCCAACGCATAAACACACTCGGCCATTGAGACTCTGTGCAAGCTGTTGGATTTTCCCCACTTTTGCCTTTTTCATTTTCAACATTAACGTTAGTGTGTATATGCTTTTGCATATATTCTCCACAGACGTGCTGAATTTTTTGTTGTAGGCAGTTCGCAATGAACATTGTTGTTGGTATTTATTTTATGTATATACCAAACAACGTTAACAATTTTACTTGAAAGAGTTTTTAGTGCTTAGCACGAAATTTTTATTTTAATTCAATTTTTAATTGTTGGGGTATCTCCAGATATGGGTCAAAACGTGGACCCGGATGACCCTCGAATATTTTTGGTCGATATTGGTATCAAATGAAAGTTATTGAGCAGGGAATTTACATAAAACAGCACTCATTGTGATTCCTAGGTCGGGTCTCCAGATATGGGTCAAAACGTGGACCTGAATGACCCTCGAATATTTCTGAGCGATATTGGTATCAAATGAAAGGTCTTGATGAGTACTTCAACATAGGACTCTTTTGTTTGTGATGTCTAGGCCGGGTCTCCAGATATGGGTTAAAACGTGGACCCGAATGACCCTCGAATATTTCTGAACGATATTGGTATCATATGAAAGGTCTTGATGAGGACTTCGACATAGAACTATCTTATTTGTGATGCCTAGGCCGGGTCTCCAAATATAGGTAAAACCGTGGACCCGGATGACCCTCGAATGTTTCTGGCCGATATAATAATAATAATAATACAATGGCGCTATTATAACTCTGACGAGTTTTATGGCCGGGCTTCTCCCCCAATTCGAGGAGTGCTCCTTTTTTGTTTTTCCTACTAATTGAGTGGACCTACAGTTTTATGCCGGCTCCGAACGGCGAATGCATTTTTTGTGAGAAGCTTTTTCATGGCAGAAATACTCTCGGAGGGTATGCTGCCCACTGCCGAGAGGTGACCGCTGCTCTTAAAAAACCCAATAATTGGATTTTTACTAATTAGAAAATTTTTTTTTGGTGTTTTCTCGGACTGGGGTTTGAACCCGAGACCTCTGGTATAACAGGCGAGCACTCTACCCACTGCACCGATATTGGTATCAAATGAAAGGTATTGATGATAACTTGAACACAGAACACTTTTAATTGTGATACCAGATATGGGTCACAACGTGGACTCGGGTGAAACCGGAATATTTTTAAGATATATTGGTATCAATTTCTAACGAAACCCGCTGAAGGCATAAGAAAGGGGAGACCTGCATTGCGTTGGGAAGATCAGGTATTCCCAAATGGCGCCATGCTGCACGAAACAGAAATAGCTCGCGTGCTTTATTACACTCGGCCAAAATTGTCTAGATGGTTACATGCAAATTAAAGTAAGTAAAGGTATCAAATGAAGGGTATTTTACATAGAAAATTTACATAGAAATGAATTCATTGCGATTCCGAGGTCGGGTCCAAGATGTGGATCAATGGCCCCGGATAGCACCGGGATATTTCTCAGGTATATTGGTATCAAATCAAAGGTTTTGAACAGGAATTTTATATGGAGCCGTACCCATTATGATTTCCAGATATGGGTCAAAACGTGGACCACGGAATATTTCTCAGGGATATTGGTATCAAACTAAAGGTTATGAGCATGACTCTTCCATAGAAATAAAATTATTATCATTCCTATGTCGGGTCCCAAAACGTGGACGGATGACCACAGAATATTTCCCAGCGATATTGGGAAACCCGGATGACCCCGGCATGTTGCTGAGCAATACCGATATAAAATTACAGGTGTCGACCAGGGCTGCTACATAGAGATATTTTTATTGTGATTCTTCAATTATGGGTATAGTAGTGGACCCGGATGCCACGGGATATTTTTAAACAACGATGGTATAGAATGAGAAGTGGAATGCAGTACTATGTTATGCTAAACCCTGTTCCCTAGAGAAAGGGTAATGAGAATGGGAAAGGCAAATCCAAGGGGATGGAAATGAAGAGGGAGTACCTAATGAAAATGGAATGAAGAGGATGGGGAGAGAGACAGTAAGACAGGGAATTAGAGAAAGAATAAGAGGGGGAATGAAAGGGAGAAAGACAGAAAAGGAGAGGTAAGAGAGAGCGGTAGAGAAAGGGAAAAGGAAGCGGAAATAAAAGGAAAGGTAAAGATAAATGGAAAGGGAATAATAGGGGGGAAAGGAAGTGGGAGACTAATACGAATAAAAAGGTATAAAGACATTTTTTCCTTCACTTTTTTTAAAACTTTTCTGACTTTTGCTGAGGTAGGCAGCGCGAGGAAAGTTCGGTATCTAGATACTTCCAACTTGTTTTAAAGTGTGCCGTTTTTCGCATCTAATGCTATAATAGGAAGTGGGCCAAAGCAAAGCTTGGCCGGGTACAGCTGGTAAATAATAAAAATCACTTCTCTGTCTATAAGTTTTCATTTTAGTACACAAATATCGCATATTAGCCGTGTTTTTATTCAAGCACAAGACCTCTGGTATAGCAGGCGAGCGTTTTACCCACTACACCACAGCGGCCACCAGTGGCGGATCCACGGGGGGTTTTGGGGGTTCAAACCCCCCCCCCCTTGTGGTTTATCATAAATCCCAAATTAATGCCTTTATAGATTCTGCGCCCAAATTTCCCAAACTGATCAAGGAAAACTCTATCATTCCAAAAACAATGGTTGGACCACATAACATCCAAAATATGTACCCACATGCGAAAAAAGTTCATGTAGGTACCTTTGGACGCACGTGCATAAAATCAAATTTGTCAAATGCTATTCGTAAATTGCCAAATCGCAAATTTATTTTCTTTTCTTTCTTATCCCTATTTTTATCGGGATTGTACAGAATTAATTTGGTCAGAAATGTCTGAATCGTTGGAGAAATTGCCTTTTTCAGAGGCATTTCGCAATTCTTGTTTAAATTAATCTTTTAAAAATTTGAGTATATAAACACAAGAACTTCAATAAAGTAAAAATTTTATTAAAAATATAAATATAACCAAAAAGTACTACATACATATATTCTTATTTATTTTGGCTTTAAATGCAAGGGTAAGTGAAATTGATGATCAATTTGCCACCAATACCATACGACACTCATTCGCACCTACCAATGCAAAAATATACATACATACGTTATACATGTTATTTAGAACTTCAATTGAAATCTCCTGCACTTTATGTGATGACATACATATTGTTAATTTGGAGGGTTTTGAGTTTGGTGTTTCTAAGGTGCGGGAAATGGCGCAACTAGTATATAGAATAATAACACTGTGGAACAAATTCAGGTCAACAAAAGTTAACTCGGTTCTGAAAGTTGGGGGTGAAAATAGAGGCTAAATTAGAAGACCCGTATCGCGGCGTTTGCTTAGGTTAGTTCGAATTTGTTTTTAATCGACCTTTGAACTTTGCAGGCAAATGCCGATTTTCAGCATATTGTTTGTATGGTTTTTTTGCTATAACTCGTCGACTAATTGAGATTTTTTTATTGGAGTGACAGAAAACGAAAGAAAATCAAATTTCCTATACAAGGGGTCTATAACATTTTTCTCTACCTCTTATAGTTTCTGAAATATTGATAATTCAATTTGAATTTTTTCGATTTTTTAAAGAAAAAATTGACTTTGTCAGGCAATATCTTTAAAACCAAAATTTTCACCTTCGGTTTTACTTCCTTACGTGAAGCTACATTCTATTAGCAAAAAAATAAGCTATCAACGAAGAAAATCCATGGTAAAATGGAAAAGTTATAGGCGATCATGTAAATACAGTCAAGTCGGGCAATGCATCTGCACGGGTATATTTTATGCATGTTATACCCGTAAATGGGCTTGTATCTACTGCGCTGCCAATGTGCTGCTACTGCAAACGCCGCGATACGGGTCTTCTAATTTAGCCTCTATTTTCACCCCCAACTTTCAGAACCGAGTTAACTTTTGTTGACCTAAATTTGTTCCACAGTGTAATAGTAGGTGGTATTAGTCCATATTTTCACCAGCGCACATAGGTAGATTTTCAAGTTTTATGCGGCCAAAAATATTTTATTGTCTACATCTATTCCAAATTGCTTGTTTAATGCAAAATTTTAATATTTTGAGTTAAAAGTCGATTTTATTGAAAAATATATACAGTGACTCAAAAAAAAAATCATACTTTCTTATTTTGGTTTAAAAATATAGAAAATTTTTCAATAAAAATCGTTTTAAGCAGGATTTCCGAGCTTATGGAAAAAATCTGAAAAATCGTAGAAATTTCTGAAAGTGGATTAAAAATTTCAAAGCAAGGCCATAATTTATAGAAGATTTTGAGGAGATTTCTAAGTGTACTGTTATGTGCTCGCCTGCTATGCCAGAGGTCTCGGGTTCAAACCACGGTCCGAGCAAAACACCAAAACAATTTTTCTAATTAGTAAAAATCCAATTATTGGGTTTTTTAAGAGCAGCGGTCACCTCTCGGCAGTGGGCGGCATACCCTCCGAGAGTATTTATGCCATGAAAAAGCTTCTCACAAAAAATGCATTCGCCGTTCGGAGCCGGCATAAAACTGTAGGTCCACCCAATTAGTAGGAAAAACAAAAAGGAGCACACCTCGAATTGGGAGAGAAGCTCGGCCATAAAACTCGTCAGAGTTATAATAGCGCCATTGTATTATATTATTATTATTATTATAGGGTGAGACCGTTCCAATTATAATTTCCGAAAAGCCAATGAAAATTTTCAAAAAGTTGAATGTTGCATATTGTTATATTAAAATTGAATGAGCTGCAAAATTGCATACTCAAAACTCTTCTAAAAAATGTAGCTTTAGGATTCCTAGCCCCTTTTTATGATAAGTATTTCCTTGACTTTAAAAAATTGGAAACACTAAAAATACGAAAGCAGGTAATTTTCCAAATAGGCAAATTTTTAATCCATTGTTGATAATTTCTGGCTTTGCATTTTTCCGTATAGAAATTGAGAGAGACAGTAAGACAGGGAATTAGAGAAAGAATAAGAGGGGGAATGAAAGGGAGAAAGACAGAAAAGGAGAGGTAAGAGAGAGCGGTAGAGAAAGGGAAAAGGAAGCGGAAATAAAAGGAAAGGTAAAGATAAATGGAAAGGGAATAATAGGGGGGAAAGGGAGTGGGAGACTAATACGAATAAAAAGGTATAAAGACATTTTTTCCTTCACTTTTTTTAAAACTTTTCTGACTTTTGCTGAGGTAGGCAGCGCGAGCAAAGTTCGGTATCTAGATACTTCCAACTTGTTTTAAAGTGTGCCGTTTTTCGCATCTAATGCTATAATAGGAAGTGGGCCAAAGCAAAGCTTGGCCGGGTACAGCTGGTAAATAATAAAAATCACTTCTCTGTCTATAAGTTTTCATTTTAGTACACAAATATCGCATATTAGCCGTGTTTTTATTCAAGCACAAGACCTCTGGTATAGCAGGCGAGCGTTTTACCCACTACACCACAGCGGCCACCAGTGGCGGATCCACGGGGGGGGGTTTTGGGGGTTCAAACCCCCCCCCCCCCTTGTGGTTTATCATAGATCCCAAATTAATGCCTTTATAGATTCTGCGCCCAAATTTCCCAAACTGATCAAGGAAAACTCTATCATTCCAAAAACAATGGTTGGACCACATAACATCCAAAATATGTACCCACATGCGAAAAAAGTTCATGTAGGTACCTTTGGACGCACGTGCATAAAATCAAATTTGTCAAATGCTATTCGTAAATTGCCAAATCGCAAATTTATTTTCTTTTCTTTCTTATCCCTATTTTTATCGGGATTGTACAGAATTAATTTGGTCAGAAATGTCTGAATCGTTGGAGAAATTGCCTTTTTCAGAGGCATTTCGCAATTCTTGTTTAAATTAATCTTTTAAAAATTTGAGTATATAAACACAAGAACTTCAATAAAGTAAAAATTTTATTAAAAATATAAATATAACCAAAAAGTACTACATACATATATTCTTATTTATTTTGGCTTTAAATGCAAGGGTAAGTGAAATTGATGATCAATTTGCCACCAATACCATACGACACTCATTCGCACCTACCAATGCAAAAATATACATACATACGTTATACATGTTATTTAGAACTTCAATTGAAATCTCCTGCACTTTATGTGATGACATACATATTGTTAATTTGGAGGGTTTTGAGTTTGGTGTTTCTAAGGTGCGGGAAATGGCGCAACTAGTATATAGAATAATAACACTGTGGAACAAATTCAGGTCAACAAAAGTTAACTCGGTTCTGAAAGTTGGGGGTGAAAATAGAGGCTAAATTAGAAGACCCGTATCGCGGCGTTTGCTTAGGTTAGTTCGAATTTGTTTTTAATCGACCTTTGAACTTTGCAGGCAAATGCCGATTTTCAGCATATTGTTTGTATGGTTTTTTTGCTATAACTCGTCGACTAATTGAGATTTTTTTATTGGAGTGACAGAAAACGAAAGAAAATCAAATTTCCTATACAAGGGGTCTATAACATTTTTCTCTACCTCTTATAGTTTCTGAAATATTGATAATTCAATTTGAATTTTTTCGATTTTTTAAAGAAAAAATTTACTTTGTCAGGCAATATCTTTAAAACCAAAATTTTCACCTTCGGTTTTACTTCCTTACGTGAAGCTACATTCTATTAGCAAAAAAATAAGCTATCAACGAAGAAAATCCATGGTAAAATGGAAAAGTTATAGGCGATCATGTAAATACAGTCAAGTCGGGCAATGCATCTGCACGGGTATATTTTATGCATGTTATACCCGTAAATGGGCTTGTATCTACTGCGCTGCCAATGTGCTGCTACTGCAAACGCCGCGATACGGGTCTTCTAATTTAGCCTCTATTTTCACCCCCAACTTTCAGAACCGAGTTAACTTTTGTTGACCTAAATTTGTTCCACAGTGTAATAGTAGGTGGTATTAGTCCATATTTTCACCAGCGCACATAGGTAGATTTTCAAGTTTTATGCGGCCAAAAATATTTTATTGTCTACATCTATTCCAAATTGCTTGTTTAATGCAAAATTTTAATATTTTGAGTTAAAAGTCGATTTTATTGAAAAATATATACAGTGACTCAAAAAAAAAATCATACTTTCTTATTTTGGTTTAAAAATATAGAAAATTTTTCAATAAAAATCGTTTTAAGCAGGATTTCCGAGCTTATGGAAAAAATCTGAAAAATCGTAGAAATTTCTGAAAGTGGATTAAAAATTTCAAAGCAAGGCCATAATTTATAGAAGATTTTGAGGAGATTTCTAAGTGTACTGTTATGTGCTCGCCTGCTATGCCAGAGGTCTCGGGTTCAAACCACGGTCCGAGCAAAACACCAAAACAATTTTTCTAATTAGTAAAAATCCAATTATTGGGTTTTTTAAGAGCAGCGGTCACCTCTCGGCAGTGGGCGGCATACCCTCCGAGAGTATTTATGCCATGAAAAAGCTTCTCACAAAAAATGCATTCGCCGTTCGGAGCCGGCATAAAACTGTAGGTCCACCCAATTAGTAGGAAAAACAAAAAGGAGCACACCTCGAATTGGGAGAGAAGCTCGGCCATAAAACTCGTCAGAGTTATAATAGCGCCATTGTATTATATTATTATTATTATTATAGGGTGAGACCGTTCCAATTATAATTTCCGAAAAGCCAATGAAAATTTTCAAAAAGTTGAATGTTGCATATTGTTATATTAAAATTGAATGAGCTGCAAAATTGCATACTCAAAACTCTTCTAAAAAATGTAGCTTTAGGATTCCTAGCCCCTTTTTATGATAAGTATTTCCTTGACTTTAAAAAATTGGAAACACTAAAAATACGAAAGCAGGTAATTTTCCAAATAGGCAAATTTTTAATCCATTGTTGATAATTTCTGGCTTTGCATTTTTCCGTATAGAAATTGACGGGTAATCGATCGGAGGCGATAATATAACTAAAATGCTTTTGAATTAAAAAATTAACAATATTTTTTCAAAAAAAGCCAATATGTTTAAAGGCTTCAAAATGGTGGGTCTTTTATTATGCTAGGTTGACGATTTCTTCAATAAATAATGATATTTACCTGAAGCACTCGAATCCATGATGTTTACTTTGATAACTGTCTTAAAACTGAAAATATTGACGTTTAAAAATGGGTTACTTAAAATACGTAAAAAATAAAAAATCGAAAAGTGGGAGAATAATAAGTTTCGACTAGCGGCAGGGACACCCCCGTTGTCTGTAAAAGCCGAGAAAACCGGTTTATTATCGCCCGGTCTATTATAAACGTAGAGCGATTTTGGATTTTGTATTTGCACCAATTTTAAAATTTTTAATTTTGGCCGCATAAATTCGTAAAATCTACCTATGTGCAGCGTCTGCCTTAAAAAACATCTTCCAAAAAAAGAAATTTTAAAAACCCCCCCCTTGCCGAAATCCTGGATCCGCGCCTGGCGGCCACTAACTAACTTACTTCAAAAGTTACACATTTTCTACTGGAGATCTACGGTTACAAAAGCACACAACCCCACCAACATACTGGTGACAAACGTCGACAAATTCACTGATGCTGGATGGTAGGTTTTAAAAAGAAACATGTAAGGAAGCATAAGTTCGAGTGGAATCGAACATTAGATACTCAGCTGTATGCTTTCATTTTGATGGAAACACGGTGTGCTTTATAGAAGCGAGTGCTGCATAAAGTGGGCGTAGTCACGCCCGTTTTCAACATTTTTATCCGTCATCCAACTAAGCATATGAATATTATTCTTTGTGCAAAATTTCATCCCTTTATGACTTTTAGTTACAAAGATGTCACTTTACAAATTCCCAAAGGGTGTTCCAGAAATATCTTTGTTAAAAAGTAGGCGTGGTCATAAACCGATTTCAATAAATTTTTGCGTGTCTATTAACACAAGTTATAAAAGTGTATAAACCACGATTCGTCATAATATCTCAATTATTTGTCGAGTTATGATCTCAGAAAAAGAGGCGTTGCCACGCCCGTTTCCAAAATTTTGTGTTTAAAATTTCAATGCTATATCTTTATATTTGACAGAGATATCGCTTAAAATGTTTTTATTAGGCCACTTTATAATACCCATATATAAAAGTGGGCGTGGTGGTCAACCGATTTTGGCAATTTTTCGTCCAAACATTTGCCTAAGTAAGTAAATCACGCGTACCAAATTTCATCGATATATCTTCAATGGTTTCTGAGTTATGACATATAAAATGTTTGACCCTTAATAAGTGGGCGTGGCACCGTCCATTTTCCAAAATTTCATCAAATTTCTTCATAGGGGCCTGAGCTCAACAAGTGGATAAAATTTCATTGCTCCAGCTATATTAGTGACTGAGATTCCAAAATTCCAATTTTTTTATATAGGAAAAGTGGGCGTGGTCATGGTTCCATTTCGCCCATTTTCAATACCAACCGTCCCAGTCTCGATACGATCTGCTGCCGCTCCTGCAGAGTGCTCACGCTATTGCGTTGCTTGCACACTCAAAGGATCCTCATGAGCATTGATGGGCAAAATCTTAGCATCTGCTAAATGAGAGTAAGCGCCCGTGTACGTATACACACCGATTGTCACTACTACAGACAAATAAAGAGCGTAAAACCAGCACTTACGATGGGACTTGGCGATCGTCGCTTAGGAAAAATATTCAGTTTGTCTTCGACTAGTGATGGGCGAGTCCGAGATGTTTAGACAATCGAGAGAATCGCCATCGTTGCAAAATCACAATCGAGTCAAAAGTTGACTCGCTCTTCGACTACACAATCCAGATGTTTTTGCGATTGTTCCGAGTCGGAGGTTGTTTCGATGACAACTCTATTACAAAAGCGAGATGTTTTTGCGATTGTTCCGAGTCGGCGAACCGACTGTTGTTTTGATGATATGTTTTGTTTGATAAAACAAACTAAATGAGTGTTGTTGATGAAGAACATAGGATTTTTAAAGGAAAAGAGGCAAATACATAAATAAATGAACCCAATTGAAAAATCTGCTATATAAACGCTGAATTTTTGGCAATCACAACTAGAGAGTATCGTGCATAATAATAATACATTTTTAATTATTTAAACATTAATAAATTTTCTGAAGTAAGACGCTTAAAAAACAAATGAATTTTACGAGCAACAACAACGGCAATAGATTTGTACCACTCTGTATGTTTTTTTTAAAGCAATTTTAATATTCAAGCCGTAACCGAGATGTTGTAGGGTTGCTTTGAAAACGAGAGGAATCGTTGGCGAGTCCGAGATTTTTTAGCGATTGTTTTGACTGACGGCAATTACGACTTGACTCGAATGAAAACCATCGACAGCAGATGTTTCAACAATCGAGAGAATCGAATAAAACATCTCGGACTCGCCCATCACTAATCGCACCAACATACTAGGTAGCAAAGACAGAGTGTCATTAAGCTACTGTTGTTGGTATGTGGATTGTAATAAAAGGAAAATTGAGAATTAAGCGAAGCAAAGCTGACGGCGGTGGTAGCTCAATGGTATTGTCATTGGACTACCAATCGAAAAGACTTAAGTTCGATTCTCGGTTGAGGCCGCCTGAAGAAGTCTGATGAGGGGATGTGGTAGCCTCCGAAATGGATCCATAACTTCTACCAAAAAATTTTTTTCAATTTTCGTTAATTAAAAACTGGCCAATAGCTCATATAAAATTCACATTTTATAATTTTAACTGAAACACAATTTTTTCCAGTTAAAACAATAAACTGCACTGCATACTACACACAAGCAATACAATTACCTCGGTATTCTTTATAATTCTTTATTATTTCAACAAAATTTAACACACAAAAAAAAGTAATGTAAATCCACCAAATGCGCCAATTTATTTTGGCGAGTTTTCCCTTCTGGCACTAGCAATTTGCACAACAGCTGATCGGCGGGGTTTTATGTTGTGTTGATGCTGGCAACTAAGCCAAATAAAACCCCTGGAAAAATTGTAAAATTGGGAGAGCAAGAAAGAGTTTCGTATCTCATCTTTGAAAAATACATAACATTTGTTGTTGCCGCTTAAATATCAAAATTGGTTTAAAAAAACATACAGAGTGGTACAAATCTATTGCCGTTGTTGCTGCTCGTAAAATTTATTTGTTTCGTAAGCGTTTCACTTCAGAAAATTTATTAATTTATTAATGTTTAAATAATTAATTATTATTCTGCACGACACTCTTTGGTTGTGATTGTAAAAATACAGCGTCTATGTACAGCATATTTTTCAATTTGGTTCATTTATTTATGTATTTTCTTCACATCCATTAAAAATCCTACTTTCTTCATCAACAATACCTACACATTCAGTTTATTTTATCAACTAAAACATATCATCAAAACAACAGCCGGCCCGCCGACTCGGAACAATCGCAAAAACATCTCGCTTGTGTAGTCGAGGAGCGAGTCAACTTTTGACTCGATTGTCATTTTGCAACGATGGCGATTCTCTCGATTGTCTAAACATCTCGGACTCGCCCATCACTAGGTGCGATTGTGGGTTTTGTTTGAGCAAAGTTCGAAAGCTGTTAACGAGCAAAGCTTTTGTACAGGCAATGCTTGTTATTGATTTTAGATTTTTGTCTTTCGGCGGGCTCTCCGATTTACATATTTACGTATGTTTTTACATGGCCGGATCAAATATTTCAGTCCAAACTACACTAATATATCTAGGTATTTATCTGGATAAATTTTTATATTTCAATCATCACATAAATAAGCCCAGTGAAGCTGGACCCCCCATTCAATGGATTTGAAAATTAATAGGCTAGGAATTATTGCCACTATCACCAACACCGTCGGCGGTACCGAAATGACGTTTTCGGCAAATCGGCATTAAGACAACCGACGGCGCGCCGAATCTTTCGAAGTTCGGTAAATCGGCATTATGAACACCGAATGTACGAACATTTTGACAGTTTTTCGTGCCGAAATTTTCAGCAAGTATTTGGTTGCGGCGATATTAACAAAATAACAAAAAATTACAATAAAAGTTTAAGTAAAATGTGTAAATGCATGTATGAAGTTGGTATAAGTGTTAATAAGTGTGAATATATGTAAATATATTAATCAACCGGTCGCGAGAAGCCACAAACATGGCGTGGGTCCATTGCATTTTCCACCGAGATTGAATTGCTGTTATATGCAAAGAAAAACTTCAGAGAAATAATGATAATAACAGTGATTTAAATTCGTGTGTAGGTAGGTTTTGGAAATTAAAATATATTTTCACCAAAGAATAATAATGCATTTTCTGAAGTTGCTAATTATTGTTTGACTACTATAAAAAAGCAACTAACGAATTATGAATGTGTATTACCAACAATTTACCATTTCAGTAAAAACTTTGGTCTCAATAAAGACGCATTCAAATAAATATTGCTGGTGGTGGAAGGTCGGCTTCAGTATAATGCGCCCGCCATATTTATTTTCAAACCACTAAGAATGTTTCAATGAATCCTTCAGGAAAATTTCTGCGAATGATAATTTTACTAGTTATAACACTCCCGACTACGCAAAATTACTGTAAATCTCTCCAGATCTAACTACAGAAAGGTAGTTCTGTCGGCTGAGGGTTACTTTTCAAAGCGCGGCGCAGTGCATAAGGGTGCTCTACGCAAAAATATTGTGTTATTAATGAATTATAAGTTTCCGCAAGATTTCGTTTGCATTTTAGTGATCTATCGCCAAAAAAAGAAACGAAAAATTCCGGTGCCGGGTACATTGTTATTGAAAATTTCCCCTGTTTTTGCATACAATTTGCTTTTATGTAGTTCAAAATAATTCTATGAAAAACAGAAAAAAGGACAAGGCAAAGGTTTTTTTCACGCAAAATTAAGACTATTATTTTTATTTTCAGCCTCTAATTAAATTTACGCTTGTTTCCTTAAAGTAAAAGGATTGCTATGATCCTTTAAAAACTTTCTCTCGGTTATCAGATTCTTGTGTTCTTCTTCCTCCTGCTATCGCAATAGAATTCATTATTTTATTATTTAAATAAATAGTTTTTAGTAAAATAAACTAACGATGTATCAAAAAGGTAAGAAACTTCAGAAAATCCCGCTCAATTCCGCCAGGCAGATTTAGAAAGGTAGGTGCATACGTGAATTCAGAACTTTAATATTGTAATTGGTATAGTTTAATGTCAAAATAATGTTTCGCCTTGGTTAAACTCTGTATTCGCTTGGGACTCGCCCATTCCTGTTGGCCATAGTGTGAATTTGCTTTGATTTTGACATTACACTGTACCTTTCTAAATAAAAAAAGTAGTTTCTGAATTCGCCGCTGCGCCTACCTGTCTTGAAATGCGCATCAGTACTTGGCAACACTGATTCGAACACAGTTCATATATTTGGCTGCACTGAACTTCGAACCGTCGGGGTTGCTGATGCCATTTTCGATGAGTTCGGCGCCGTGGCTTTCGGCATTGCGGTACCGCCGACGGCGTTGGTGATACACACATATGTGCTATTTATGTGCTAATTTGTTCCAAAAAAAAAAATTTTGTGCTTCAATTTTAAGGGGTTTTTTGAAATTAACTTCTTAGGCGGCGATACAGAGTTTTTATGGAGAGTGAAATTTGAAATTTGATGCAACGGAAGTTGCCCCCGGAAATAGCAGCCATTTTAGTTGGTTATTAATTTTTAAAAAAATCAACCTTGATATCTCGCGCGGTTCGAACTCACAACCCCTCGCTTCCAGACCAGACGCAAAACCTCTGCGCCACCACACCACTTGCGTTGAGTATGTAAAATACTGCACTTAAATTGAACTAACAAGTAAAACTCACTTACCTATTGAAAGCAACGAGTAACAAGTTTGATATTTGCAAATACATATGTACATACATATTACAATGAAACCCCCGTTTTGTTAGTTCAGTTTAAGTGCAGCGTTTGACATACTGCACGCAAGTGGTCAGGTGACGTAGAGGTAGTGTGTCTGGTGTGGAAGCTAGGGGAGGTGGGTTCGAATCCAGACAGGCGACTGATTTTTTTTTTATTTTTTTATTTTTTTTTTTTATTTTTTTTATTTTAATAATAAATAATAGCTTAAAAAAGAACTAAAAAGCACGCTTTAATCTTAAAATCGCACTAAAAATTGAGAAATAGTTTAATATAAAAACAAAACGATGATATGAGTACGTATTTAAGGAAAGGCTTTAGGTGCTCAGTATGTCAAAAAAATTAAATTCGATATTTTTTATTAATACATATTTTTATTTTAAAAGTCTTTTGGAGATTTGTATGTACATTAGAGCGTATCACGGTGTAAGGAGAAAAAAAAAGTTGAAAATGTTCCCCCCCAGTTTGAACACTTACCTTATGAGGTTTTCAAAAAAAAAATTTTTAATTTTTTTGTCACCCTGTAAAAACAGCGAAATTGGTTTTTTGTCTATAATTTCTATATTTTACGTTCGATTTTCAAAAGTGATACATTTTTGGAAAGGTATTCACCAAGGCAATATTTCATCCATAGAAACTTTTAGCCCATCATGCCAAGTTCAGCTTTTATTCTATTTTTACTAAAACCAACACCCTGTATTTGAAAAAAAAATTGTTTCCTGAAAGCTAAGAAAAACAAGTAAGAGCGCGTCTGTCTTCGGACGTACCAAAGACTTCATACTTTTCATGAATGGGGAAATGAAAAGTTACATAGTCTAATATTGTTTAATTTATACTTTCAATTCTGTGGGTAATTTATACAAAGATTCCGTAGAAAAAGAAGTATCATGATTTAGATGGAGAAGTTATACCCCAAAATGTCCATATCTGAACAATCGGTTTTATGGCAACTATATGTTATAGTGGTCCGATTTGGCCGATTCCGACAAATGATAAGCTTCTCCTAAAATACACTCACATTCCGAATTTCATGCAGATATCTCAAAAACTGAGGGACTAGTTTGCGATTAAACAGACAGTCAGACAGACGGACATGGCTTAATCGAGTCAGCTCATGATCCTGATCATGTTGGTATATATTTTGGTAGGTCTGCAACGACTCCTTCTGGTACTTTCACCATACGTGTTTCGGTACAAAGTTATAATACCATTTCATTCCCATGAAAGGTATAAAAAGAATATTTACCTGCATATAATGAGGAAATAAATGTAGTGCATTTATGCTAAATCTTTCCTTGACTTTAATTTGCTGTAACGTTCTCGGCTACTTAGTTTAGCGAATATATAACGTAGGCGTTCCTCGTCGGCAACTTCTGTACAAGAATCACTTACTACCTGAACAAATCGCTCAGTATTTTGAGAATGGCATAGAAAATCTAAGTAAATTAGGTTATAATTAGTATAATTATTATCAATCACTGCTGTTTGGAAATATTAACCAGGTATTTTTATAACATCATTAGAATTTTGTAGTTCCTGCAAGTCCGTATCACAATAAAATTGCAAGCATGGTGGCTCTGTAATTCTAAATGAGCTCCAATCGATCATTTGAGTGTACGATGTACTTCTATAGACGAAATATAACATGGATTAACTCCTGTTCAACAATATATTGCTCTTTGAAATCAAAGGTCAAATATAAAATCTATAAGGCAATTACTTCCGTATTTATGTCATTAATAAGTAATAATCTTTTTTACTCATATAATGATGTCAAAACTATATTCAAGACTATATTTACTTTACTCAAAAAAAATTTTTTTTTTAATACAGGGTGTTGGTTTTAAATTAATTTTAATAAAAGCTAAAGTTGGTGTCGCAGGTTAATGGCTTATATGGACGAAATATGACACGGGTTAACCCCTTTACAACAATATAGATATCGCTCGTTGAAATCAAAGACCAAATAGAAAAGTTATAAGCAAAAAACGAATTTCGCTGTTTTTACAGGGTGTCGAAAAAATTTTTTTCCATTTTTGAAATCTCCAACAAGTAAACATTCGAACCAGGGGGGAACATTTTAAACTTTTTTTGGTGATACGCTCTAATGTACATGTATGTATGTACAGATGCATACGTGTAAGTACATAGGAAATTCTAACCAGGACAGCGCTGTTTTGAAATAGGCTAGGTGAGAATGTTAATAACACAAGAAGAAATTAGAGTACACCGTTTGACACAGCGCACGTAACTAGCGTGGTAGCGCAGCTGTAAGATGCTAGGCTTCCAATTCAAATGAAGCTGGTTCAAGTCCAGGTCGGGTCAGTTTTTATACTCAGCTGTACTAGTACACAGAGTATTATAGTTTTAATCACATAACGGTGGATTGTAACAGAATGAAATAATCGAGATAGATATAGACTTATATATATCAAAATGATCAGTGTGAAAAGAGAAATCGATTGAGCCATGTCCGTCCGTCCGTCCGTCCGTCCGTCTGTCCGTCTGTCCGTCCGTCCGTCTGTAAACACTCTAACTCGCGCAAAAATTGAGATATTTTGATGAAATTTGAAATGCAAGTTGGTATCGACACTGGGACGGTTGGTATTGAAAATGGGCGAAATCGGACCATGACCACGCCCACTTTTCCTATATAGAAAAAATCGGAAATTTGGTATCTCAGCCACTAATATAGCTAGAGTGATGAAATTTTACCCACGTGTTGAGCTCAGGCCCCTAAGAAGAAATTTGATGGAATTTTGGAAATTGGGCGGTGCCACGCCCACTTATTAAGGAGCAAATATTGAAAGCTTTATGGGTCATAACTCAGAAACTGTTGAAGATATATCGATGAAATTTTGTACGCGTCATATACTTACTTAGGCAAATGTTTGGACGAAAAATTGTTAAAATCGGTTGACGGCCATGCCCACTTTTATATATGGGTATTATAAAGTGACCTAATAAAAACATTTTAAGCGATATCTCTGTCAAATATAAAGATATATCATTGCAATTTTATGCCAGGAGGCCACCTGCGGACATACAACGAAAAACACAAAAATCTTGGAAAATGGGCGTGGCACCGCCTCTTTTTAGAAGCTGGAATATACGAGATTTCTGAGCCCATAGCTCGACAAATAATTGATATATAATGACGAAACTTGGTGTGTACACTTTTATTACTTGTGGTAATACATGTTGAAAATTTTAGCGAAATCGGTTGACGACCACGCCCACTTTTATATATGGGTATTATAAAGTGGCCTAATAAAAACATTTTAAGCGATATCTTTGTCAAATATAAAGATAATTCATTGAAATTTTGTGGCAAGAGTTCCACAATAGACCGGAAACAAAAAATAGAAAAATTTCGGAAAATGGGCGTGGCACCGCCTCTTTTCAGACAAAGGAATCAACGAGATTTCGGAGCCCATAACTCGACAAATAATTGAGATATTATGACGAAACTTGGTTTATACACTTTTATAACTTGTGTTAATAGACACGCAAAAATTTATTGAAATCGGTTTATGAACATGCCTACTTTTTCACAAAGATATTTCTGGAACACCCTTTGGGAGTTTGTAACGTGAAATCTTTGTAACTAGAAGTCATAAAGGAATGAAATTTTGCACAAAGAATAATATTCATATGCTTAGTTGGATGACTGATAAAAATTTTGAAAATGGGCGTGGCTACGCCCACTTTATGCAACACTCGCTTTATATAAAATCTATCAAACGCAAACAAACAATGAAAACATACAGCTGAGTATCCAATGTTCGATTCCACTCGAACTTAGGCTTCCTTACTTGTTTTTGTTGCTTTTTTTTTTATTAAACAATTTTCTTTGTCATTTTTTATTAAATAAAAGTGCCACCCGAATATCGCGGATTACATACTAGTTAATTATTAAAATAAAAACGATCAAACAACCAATATAAAAACCAATCGGATGAGCTTGCCGATAAACAAAATCTAATAACAAGAACAAGCATCGCCTTTTCTATAAATAGAATTTGTACAAACAAAAACACACAACCACATGTACTTATGTACATGCCATAGTTTTCATTGTAATACCCTGCAAAAAAATGTGCGATTAATCCCGATATACATGGATTTGTCACTGATTAATCGCATTTTTTGCAGGGATGTATTTGCAAATTCGTTTCTCATATGATATGTGAAACTTGTTACTTGTTGCTTGTTGCTTTCGAGCGAATATAAATTGATGTAAGAAGTTAACTTCTATCACGTGTACTGTGCTACACGCGGTTTTTTTTATACGTCAAAACGTGAAGCTGGACCCCCCCTCAATGGATCGAAAATTCAATATGCAAAAATGAATGCTAGATTTATGTGCTAATTTCGTCCAACCACCAAATTTTTTTATACTCAGCTGTACTAGTACACAGAGTATTATAGTTTTAATCACATAACGGTGGATTGTAACAAAGTGAAATAATCGAGATAGATATAGACTTATATATATCAAAATGATCAGGGTGAAAAGAGAAATCGATTGAGCCATGTCCGTCCGTCCGTCCGTCCGTCTGTCCGTCCGTCCGTCCGTCTGTCCGTCCGTCCGTCCGTCTGTCCGTCCGTCTGTAAACACTCTAACTCGCGCAAAAATTCAGATATTTTGATGAAATTTGAAATGCAAGTTGGTATCGAGACCGGGACGGTTGGTATTGAAAATGGGCGAAATCGGACCATGACCACGCCCACTTTTCCTATATAGAAAAAATCTGAAATTTGGTATCTCAGTCACTAATATAGCTGGAGCGATGAAATTTTACCCACGTTTTGAGCTCAGGCCCCTAGGAAGAAATTTGATGACATTTTGGAAAATGGGCGGTGCCACGCCCACTTTTTAAGGGTCAAACCTTGCAAGTTTTATATGTCATAACTCAGAAATCATTGAAGATATATCGACAAAATTTGGTACGCGTGATTTACTTACTTAGGCAAACGTTTGGACGGAAAATAGTTAAAATCGGTTGACGGCCACGCCCACTTTTATAAATTTGTATTATAAAGTGACCTAATAAAAACATTTTAAGCCATATCTCTGTCAAATATAAAGATCTATCATTGAAATTTTGTCGCATGAGTCCAACTACGGACATAAAACAGAAAACACAAAAATTTTGGAAAATGGGCAGTGCCACGCCCACTTATTAAGGGGCAAACATTTAAAGTTTTATGAGTCATAAATCAGAAACCGTTGAAGATATATCAATGAAATTTGGTACGCGTGATATACTTACATAGTCAAATATTTAGACGAAAAATTGCCAAAATCGGTTGACGGCCACGCCCACTTTTATATATGGGAAACATAAAGTGACCTAATAAAACATTTTAAGCGATATCTCTGTCAAATATAAAGATATATCATTGAAATTTTATAGCAGGAGTCCAACTGCGGGCATAAAACGAAAACCACAAAAAATTTGGCAAATGGGCGTGGCACCGCATCTTTTTATAAACAGGAATATACGAGATTTCTGAGCCCATAAATCGACAAAAGATTTATATATAATGACTACACTTGGTGTGTACACTTTTATTACATGTGGTAATACATGTTGAAAATTTTATCGAAATCGGTTGACGACCACGCCCAATTTTATATATGGGTATTATAAAGTGACCTAATAAAAACATTTTAAGCGATATCTTTGTCAAATGTAAAGATAATTCATTTAAATTTTGTGGTATGATTTCTACAACAGACCGGAAACAACAAATAGAAAAATTTTGGAAAATGGGCGTGGCACCGCCTCTTTTTACGCAAAGGGATATACGAGATTTCTTAGCCTATAACTCGACAAATAATTGAGATATTATGACGAAACTTGGTTTATTCACTTTTATAACATGTGTTAATAGCCACGCAAAAATTTATTGAAATCGGTTTATGACCACGCCTACTTTTTAAGAAAGATATTTCTGGAACACTCTTTGGGAATTTGTAACGTGACATCTTTATAACTAGAAGTCATAAAGGAATGAAATTTTGCACTAAGAATAATATTCATATGCTTAGTTGGATGACTGATAAAAATTTAGAAAATGGGCGTGGCTACGCCCACTTTATGCACCATTCGCTTTATATTAAGTACACCGTGTTTCCATCAAACGCAAACAAACAATGAAAGCATACAGCTGAGTATCTAATGTTCGATTCCACTCGAACTTAGGCTTCCTTACTTGTTTTTTTTAATTTTTTAAAAAATTTTTTTTAAATTTCAAATTTGGGGTAAATTTTTATAAAATTTAATAAGCCTAAATGAACGCTATGATAACGAACTGTCATCTACCAAAAAGATTTTTTTTTGTTTTTTGAAGTTTTAAGACTTTTTTTTCAATTTCAAAGTGGGGGGTGCAGCTTCACGTTTTTTGAAAAACTCCCAACTTCAATGGATCTGAAATTCAATATGTAAAAATGAATGCCAGATTTATGTGCTAAT
Source organism: Urophora cardui (assembly GCA_960531455.1). NCBI lineage: Eukaryota > Metazoa > Arthropoda > Insecta > Diptera > Tephritidae > Urophora > Urophora cardui. The sequence continues at coordinate 57,219,736 of OY482670.1, forward strand.
TTCGTCCAACCACCAAATTTTAATTTTTTTATTTTTCAAAAAATTTTTTTTTAAATTTCAAATTTCGGGTAAATTTTTATAAAATTTAATAAGCCTAAATGAACGCTATGATAACGAACTGTCATCTACCAAAAAGATTTTTTTTGTTTTTTGAATTTTTAAGACTTTTTTTTCAATTTCAAAGTGAGGGGTGCAGCTTCACGTTTTTTGAAAAACTTCCCCCTTCAATGGATCTGAAATTCAATATGTAAAAATGAATGCCAGATTTATGTGCTAATTTCGTCCAACCACCAAATTTTTATTTTTTTATTTTTCAAAAAAATTTTTTTTAAATTTCCAATTTGGGGTAAATTTTTATAAAATTTAATAAGCCTAAATGAACGCTATGATAACGAACTGTCATCTACCAAAAAGATTTTTTTTGTTTTTTGAATTTTTAAGATGCTCAATTTTTTACATTCAGTCCAGTATATGTATGTATTTTAGTACACGGAAGTGAAAGTTTGAAGTCGAAACAAAAAAAAAATCTTCAAAGCCTTCTATAATGTCGTTTAATTTTTTTTTTTGTACATAGTATACGAATACAAAACCTCAACAGTATCTGAAATAGTATGGTGCAATATGGGGATGTAAAAGTTGTAAAACTATCGATAGTAGGTGCACATTAATATCGATAGTTTTTGATAGTTTTCAAAAAGCCATCGATGGTCTTCGATAGTGTTCAAAAAAATAAAATATCGATACTATCGACAGTGGCATCGATAGTTTCCCACCTCTAACTTGTACATGTGAACCCACTGGGCAAAATTGTGGCGTGCCTATGACTAGCCACACATGACGGCAGAAAACGCGCAGAACTTGGGCAGAAAGTCATAAAAACGCACGTCTTCATGTGTGCACATTGGCAGAAATACAAGGAAATCGAGGGTTTTTGTAAACCGGCGTTTTCTGCCTGCCCAAGTTCTGCGCGTTTTCTGCCGTTATGTTTGGCTAGTCTATTTCTGATTAAATTTTGCCTATCGCGCAGAATAAACAGTATATACCAACCAAAAAATCGAAGCCTTATTTAATAATTAAAACAGCAGATTTAAAGGCTTCGGAAATAAGGCCTGAAAATTATAAGAGTATCAAATATGTATGGTGTAAGGCTTAAAATAAGGCTGATTTTCCAAAGGCTCATCCGCCATGCGAAATAAGGCCTAGATATGTATTAGAAAGTTAAGAGCAGACAGAGTGCATAACAGAGGCAGTGCTGCCAGCGTACTCCTCTTTAGACCTGATTTGTCAACAATAAACAAAACTTTTTTGCAGGGTATGTATGTATATACATATATGTATGTATGCATACTACTACTGGTACCCCAGTGGGAAATTGAAGCGCTTCAAGTGATCATACGTATAAAAATTTGTCGCTTACATACGTATATATTTACATCAACAATGTATGTAATACATACGCATATATGTATACAAAAATTGCAATAAAATAAAAAAATTAATGAAAATATGTACATATATAAAAGTTAAAAATTTACATTTTTGTATTTACTCTTCATCAAACTGTTTGAACTCTATATGGAATCGTTCAAAATGTCTTTTAAATACATTTTTTTTTTTTTCAAAATCCATTATATGTCCGAAAGCATGAACAATCATAAAATATTTCGCGCAGGGCATTTTTGGTTTGCGCTAACAAACATTCACACGCGTGTTAAAGGAATATCTGCGTTGAAAAACAAAACGACATTAGCATACACGGTGTGTTCGCTGGAAGATTCACACACTGCGCTGCGCCGACCAATTGCGCTAGCGCCAGTTCATTTTTACATATTGAATTTCAGATCTATTGAAGGGGGAAGTTTTTCAAAAAACGTGAAGCTGCACCCCCCACTTTGAAATTGAAAAAAAAGTCTTAAAAATTCAAAAAACAAAAAAAATCTTTTTGGTAGATGACAGTTCGTTATCACAGCGTTCATTTAGGCTTATTAAATTTTATAAAAATTTACCCCAAATTTGAAATTTAAAAAAAAATTTTTTGAAAAATAAAAAAATAAAAATTTGGTGGTTGGACGAAATTAGCACATAAATCTGGCATTCATTTTTACATATTAAATTTCAGATCCATTGAAGTTGGGAGTTTTTCAAAAAACGTGAAGCTGCACCCCCCACTTTGAAATTGAAAAAAAGTCTTAAAACTTCAAAAAACAAAAAAAATCTTTTTGGTAGATGACAGTTCGTTATCATAGCGTTCATTTAGGCTTATTAAATTTTATAAAAATTTACCCCAAATTTGAAATTTAAAAAAAATTTTTTGAAAAATAAAAAAATAAAAATTTGGTGGTTGGAAGAAATTAGCACATAAATCTGGCATTCATTTGTACATATTGAATTTCAGATCCATTGAAGTTGGGAGTTTTTCAAAAAACGTGAAGCTGCACCCCCACTTTGAAATTGAATTGAATTAAAAATTCAAAAAACAAAAAAAATCTTTTTGGTAGATGACAGTTCGTTATCATAGCGTTCATTTAGGCTTATTAAATTTTATAAAAATTTACCCCAAATTTGAAATCTAAAAAAATTTTTTTTAAAAAATAAAAAACAAAAAAAAATTTGGTGGTGGACGAAATTAGCACATAAATCTGGCATTCATTTTTACATATTGAATTTCAGATCCATTGAAGGGGGGAGTTTTTCAAAAAACGTGAAGCTGCACCCCCCACTATGAAGTTGAAAAAAAAGTCTTAAAAATTCAAAAAACAAAAAAAATCTTTTTGGTAGATGACAGTTCGTTATCATAGCGTTCATTTAGGCTTATTAAATTTTATAAAAATTTACCCCAAATTTGAAATTAAAAAAAAAAAATTTTTTTAAAAATTAAAAAAAAAATTTGGTGGTTGGACGAAATTAGCACATAAATCTAGCATTCATTTTTGCATATTGAATTTTCGATCCGTTGAGAGGGACGTTTTGACGTATAAAAAAAACCCTTAAAATTGGAGCACAAAATTTTTTTTTTTTTGGAACAAATTAGCACATAAATAGCACATAATTCCTGGCCTATTAATTTTCAAATCCATTAGATGGGGGGTCCAGCTTCACGGAGCCACATAAATAAGCAACTGGATCGGGCCAAAGGCGCCTTTTATCAATACAAAAACTTATTCCACTCACGACACGTGTCATCTAGGGTGAGAATTATAATGTACCAATGCTTGGTACGACCCATAATTACATACGCCGCCCCCATATGGTTCAACATATCCCCGTCCTACATGGAAAAAATCCGGAAGTTTGAACGGAAATGTCTTAGGGCATGTACATCACCTTACCGCACACCACAAAGTGATTACATAAAATACTATAGTAATAGTCATCTTTACAAAATATCTAAAACCCACAGAATAGATAATTATATAATTAATCTAATAAGAAAACATATATTCAGATGCCTTAACTGCGACTCTAACAATTTTATAAATGGTCCATTCCATATAAATACAACATATATCGAGAACTCATTAAAACTTGGATTTATACCGCCAGAGGCTTTCATTTATCTTGATAGGAAAAATATGATGCAAAACGACGAAGGCTTTCCGATCCTGTACCACAGATACCGCAGGGCCACAGATAAATCAATTGTGTTATCCAATCCTGAAGTAAACGACCTTCGTTTCGATAAAAGTATACCTTTTAAAGACATTAAAGCTTTAAACAACTTTAAATCTTATAGATTTTGGTGGGCTACTGATTAACCCGTACATACTAGACTAAGTACTTAATTTTAGCCATTGTTTTTATCTTATACCCTACAAACACGTCAAGTATACGAGTATAATGTTTTTTTTTTTTTTTTTCATTTTTCCATTATGTTGAAATCATACATAATTATGTTACATATGTTAATGGAATACATAAAGCTAAACAGAAGTAATGTACACTAAAATTGCTAAAAATAGATGCTGAGAACCCTAAGAGGGACATTGTATCGCATATAAGCTGTTGTAATTAACTATTCTTGTTTATCTAGATTAAAAAAATATACGTATTTAATATTGAAATAAACAACTTAAAAAAACGTAAATAGGTAGATTATTTCCTGTATTATGATGGAGCAATGGAACGAGTGTTGGGAGTAAGAGAAAAGGGAGAGGTAAATGAGCAGGGAGAAGGAGAGGTAAATAGAAATATAAAAATTTTACATTATTCCGATAAATCAATGGACAGAGCAACATCTGTCGGCGTTTCTAGTCTACAATATAAAACCACACATCGAACGTGAATTTGAACCATCGACTCCCAATCAGTTAATGTCAGAAAACCCTCCAAAAACAAATTACATTAGCAGATGCCGTTTAAAGGCGACACAAGAACAGATAATACTACTATTGCTATTTTTTTCTAAATATGTAAGTATTTTTAATCGCTAGTTTTCATTATTTTACATGCAAGTGGGGTATTCTCTTATTTCCATAAATTACTAGTACCTGGGTGGTCGAGCTCAGACGTGATTCTTTGACTTAGAAAGTATTCTGGTTCACCATATAGAAATATACAAACATCTAACCAAGTAAGTAAATGAGCCAATAATTCATGTATAAAATTTCATTCAACTCAGTCAAACCATTTTCGCGATAGTTTACAAAGGAATTAATAAAATTAGGTTATGTAGAAATCCCACTGAGAAATATTTTAATTGAAATACAATTAAAAAAATATCCCCAGGGGCAGCAAGTGGATAGAATATCTTAAATTTAGGCATACTATCTGTAAAACGAATTTCATCCAAATCGGTTCAGCCGTTCCCGAGATAGTAGTGGATATAGAAATACATAAATAAACAAATATACATACAAATATACAAACAAGAATAACTCGTTTAAGGTTATAAAATAATCCAAACATAATCAAGGTACCTTGGATGGATTGCGCTTACAATCCCCTTCATATTCTATTTTAAATTTCAAAACAAATAGTACATAAAATTACTTGCTAGCTATATTCAAAATATATTTTATTTGGGCGATACGATAAATTCGAGCTCAAGAAAAAAGTGTGGATTGTCCCTTACGATAAAAATAAACCAAATTTTTGGCACAACTATAAGGATATAATATTTTACCAGCTGATGCGCTGAGGAATGTAGAACAAATTTGCATCAAAAAGTGAAATTCGAGAAAATTACCCTTACGATAAAATCGCGCAAAGGTGTCGATATATATATAAAATGTATATAGGACTGCAACAGAAAAATATGCATTTGCATATTTTCTGTTGCCCTATTCATCACCTACCAAATTTTCTGCTTATTCTATACATGCATTCGTGTTTACGATTGGTAAAAGTTGTGAGCTGAATGTCAAATTCTTTCGTCGTCCTTGCTAGTGCTGGAAAAACATCGATGTTTACGAGTATCGATAATAAACAAATATACAAACAAGAATAACTCGTTTAAGGTTATAAGATAATCCAAACAATCAAGGTACCTTGGATGGATTGCGCTTACAATCCCCTTCATATTCTATTTTAAATTTCAAAACAAATAGTACATAAAATTACTTGCTAGCTATATTCAAAATATTTTTTATTTGGGCGATACGATAAATTCGAGCTCAAGAAAAAAGTGTGGATTGTCCCTTACGATAAAAATAAACCAAATTTTTGGCACAACTATAAGGATATAATATTTTACCAGCTGATGCGCTGAGGGATGTAAAACAAATTTGCATCAAAAAGTGAAATTCGAGAAAATTACCCTTACGATAAAATCGCGCAAAGGAGTCGATATATTTATCAAATGTAAATAGGACTGCAACAGAAAAATATGCATTTGCATATTTTCTGTTGCCCTATTCATCACCTACCAAATTTTCTGCTTATTCTATACATGCATTCGTGTTTACGATTGGTAAAAGTTGTGAGCTGAATGTCAAATTCTTTCGTCGTCCTTGCTAGTGCTGGAAAAACATCGATGTTTACGAGTATCGATATTTTCGATATTTTTGAGAAAAAACATCGATATTATCGATATATCGACCTTTATATTAGAGCTCTAGATTCCCGGGTATCAAACAATTCGAAAAGATCGAATTTGTCTGAGGCTCGTTTGTTGTTCAACACAACATTCGAGCATTCGAGCTTACAGACAAAAAAATTTGTATCAGGAAAAGAAAAATAAAAAAAATACATATGAAGACAACAAAAAAAAAAATAAACAAACGAAAAATACAAACTTCAAATGCCCGTGCAAACATACGGGTAATAAACAAACAAAGAAGTGTTCGGGAATTTGAACAGCATTTGTTCGGACTACTCGAAAAAGTTAAAAAAAAATCGAGATCTCTACTTTATATAAACCTTAATTTAACATATCTATATATAACAGCTTTATTTTTCGAAATGTCTGCATTCATTATTGTGCCCTGAATTGAACGAGAGTGACAGTCATTTATATTACTCTAAAAATTAACTAAATAAACATTTAAACTAAATATTTCAATTTATTATCAACAGAAATCTTTTTTGAAAAGGGAATTCAATAATCAAAAAAAAAAAAAAAAAAAAAAAGGTAAATTCTGTTCCAGCCAGAAAGAGTAGGTATCAATTACAGTGGTTCACTGAAATATTTCGCATTTAAGTTATTTAAAAAACAACGTTAAAGACTAAAAGGTTTGAAATAGACAAATTAATAACGCATTCTAAATACTTTTTACACTCAGGAAAATAAATCAAAAATAAAATTTTTATAATGCACGTTTTCAACCAAGTCATTTTATTTTAGAAATGAATTTTTTAAATTAAAAATGAAATTTTTGAAATTAAAATGTCTTTGGGATTTAAAAAGAAAATGTTTAAATTAAAAATAAAAATGAATGGAAAAAAACATAAGTTTTTGGTTCAAAATCTCATAGTGCTTAAAATAGAAAGAAAAATTTTTAAATTTAAAATGTTTTTTCTTAATTTTGTAATTCTACAATTAACATTTAAAAAAAAAATTTTCGTATTTACATTACTTTTAAACACAGGAATTTCTACATAGGAATCAAATTTTAAAAAAATCTCCAAATTTGGGGAATTACCCACAAAACGGCAATGTTGCCTTTTACCAGCTTCTTTCCGCGTTTATCAGTGATGGATCCATGACCGTCGATATATCGAATATCGGAAAAAAATATCGATATATCGAAAAAGTTCAAAAATATCGATGAATCGATATTATATCGATATCGCTTCCAGCACTAGTCCTTGCGGTTTTGACATTTAGGTCACTAGAGTTTGATATTCGGCTCACGGCGTGTATGTGTGTATGTATCTTGAACCTACCTGTTAAATGGTCTAAGGGCCATTTTAAGTTAACTGGCATTCGATAGTTAACTATCAATTTTTTATTTTTTTTTATAGAGAGATAAAACAAAAAATTGATAGTTAACTATCGAATGCCAGTTAACTCGTCACTGTGAAAATGGCCCTAAGTAAATTAAATATGTATAAACACCAAATCTAGAGATGCTCAATCAAGCCCAATTGACTTAATTACATTTTTATATCTGAACATGATATTGAGCTACCGCCGCCTTGCATTTTGCTTGGATTAAATTTCTTTTGTTTTTCCTTTTTAAAACGTACTATCCATTATCAGTGAATTTGCCGAAGTTTTCGACGTTTGTCACCTGTGTGTTGGTGGTGTTGTGTGTTTTTGTAACCATAGCTTTCCAGAAGAAAATGTGTAACTTTTACTTTTGAAGTAAGTTAGTTAAAGAGTTTGATATATAAGTAATATGCGATATTTGTGTACTGAAATGAAAACTTATAGTCAGAGATGTGATTTTTATTGTTTATAAATAAAATGGTAATTTTTTTGTAATTTTTTTAAATTATTGGTAATTTTTTGGTAATTTTTTTTATTTTGGCTGTGGCAACACTGGTAACTAGTCTAACGGGTGGGACATGTGCGAATTCCAAGTACTTCAGCAACATATTAACCATGAATTAAGGATACTACACTCTAAAAACTGCGTGTAAATATGCTACCAAAATATATGTAATTTTTAGTTGAAAATTACATTTCTTTCGTAGATTTACACTACAACTGTGTAATTTACAGTTCTAAACGAAATTTTACGCACTTTTCAGCAAAAGTGAGCATATCATGCGATTTTACACGCATTTTGGATTAAAATTGCATACAGAAATTGTAATTTCAAATCTCGTGCGCGAAATTACAATTGAGTGGAGTAAAATTACATAGTGAATTTGTAATTTTGTTTAACTTATATGCGAAATTACAATTTATTACTCGATTGGTGTTTAGATTTAAAGTTTGTTTGTGTAGGCTTTACACTTTTATTGTTTAAATTTAAACAGCTTATCTGTTGAATTTTTCAGTGTGCGATTTTGCGCATAATAAGGTAGGAAAAAAGTAACCTACCTTTTTGTATGCAAAATTACACGAAAATTTCTAAGAGTGTAAAAGTTCAGAATCAGAGTCGATTCATTCATTCACTTCGTCGCCTTAGTAAATTTGGGTTGATTACAAATATTTACAAACCTTTTATGCAAATACTTCTTAGTACCTATATAGAAAATGAGATTTGGGTTCAAGGTTAACTTTCTCATGGAACGTCCCATAACTGTTTCTTATGTACTTACAAAAGCTTCATTAATTAAGTGCACTCGAAATATAATAATTGAAATGTTTTATTGTTTTTAATCTTCTTTCAGGTGAAAATTTTTAAGGTTAAAAATTTGGCTTGTGAATAAAAGAAAAAATATATATATGTCTGTTTATTAAAGCCATTACTCTATACACAAACATACATATATAAATATTGTAATAATACCAGAGTTCATCCAACAGAGCTGTTAACAAAAACTTTACTAAAATATGATGGGGCCATGAGCCCATCATTCTCTGAATTAAATTGGAGCCGCAAGCGCGTCTCAAGCGGGCCTGCACCATGCTAGCACCGCCGAACCCGAGGTCAATATGCGGCCAGGACCCGGGCTGGTCGTGATGGCGCTTGCGTTTATTTCGGGGGCTCGGCGTGGAAGCACCAGCACCAGTTCACAATCATCTTCATCAACCACCATATCATCATCACCACCGCCTTTTTTCACTCCCACAACATCGGATACCGACAACGAACCAAAAACACCTTCTATACATTTTCCGGCATATCTTGGTGGAGATTATATATTTGCAACGGAACCTAGTAATATTCAGCAAGAAAATAAATGGAAAACTTATCGCACAGATTATCGTAATTATATGTACAGCTATTCTCTCTTGTCCCCGTTTGTAGCTCCAAAACACCAAGAACAAAATTTCCGGCTGGAAACACTCTCCGCTTTAAAATCATCTTCGCGGGCCACTAGACAAACAAGAATAACACGTAGTTTAAATGCAGACGCAGGAAATCCAATCGAAAAAGAAGAAGGGAAAGAACGCATTGATATTAGATTTAATGAAAACAGCAACAGACAGAGAAATATTGTTGGCTCTGAAAAAGGCAGTGGTTATGAAATCGGGGACGCTACAAAAAGTGTAGAGAATAAGATTGATGAAAGTAATATATCTGCTGGTACTAGTATAAGCGGAAACTCTAAAGATCTTCCTATACAATTTTCTTCCAAATCAGTCAAAACATCAAGATCGCTGGATGAAGACGTATTAGCTTTGGTTTCTGAGGATGATATTCTATCTGTAGAATCATTTGATACAGTAACCAAACTCACAGATGATAATATTGGTTACGTTATTGAGGATCAATATGTTGAGGCAAACGAATATACGAAAATTGGTGATAGGGAAAGCTCCTTAACTAATATTAATGAAAGTCATAACGAACAAAAAGTACCCTATGAAAATTGTACTAACGATAATAAAGATAGAGGTCGTGTGTGTGGAAGTAGAGTAACCTATGAACTCCAAAATGAGCAAAAACATTCAATTCAAAAAAATACAGCTAAAGCAGAAAGCAATATTGAACAATTTATACAAGGAAAATTTCTAGTTGATAACTTAGAAAACATAACAAGCAGCCCTACAAGTGCTGGGGAGTTAGCCGACATTTTTTACGCGGCAGCGCTAAGTGAAAATGGTTTGAGTCACACTGTTCCCAGTGTAGACAGTTACAACAGGGGTCAAAATACCAAATGGTCAATATTTGAAAGTGACTCGCCATTAACTCGTCTTAACCCTTGGATATCAGCCTGTGATCTAGCACAACCTAATACAGCTCCAGACTTACAGGTAAGTTTTTTGTAAGTTGAATAGATATGTAATTGTACCATTCCCATCCAATTACACTGACCGACAAAATTTCAACGAATTTTCATAAGAGAAATTACCACTATATATTTTGTATACAGAAATTAAGATAGTTCTGCTGAGTAACTACAAAACTTGATTGCGCATAAAACAGCGTTGTTTTCGACGACAAATACCTTATTGTCAAGGGCGTAGGCAGATAGGGGCAGGGGGGGAGGCATTTGCCTCCTCCCCAGGCTACTGCTTAATATTATAATGGCATCAGAGAATCTTATATTATTATAATTTATAAATGTGAAATGGAAATTGTGTTTAAACTTAATTGGCGCGAAAACCGCTGAACGGATCCTTACGAAACTTTGCACACCTAGGTATTTTCACCCGGTAATTACTATAGGCATATTTTTAATCTGATTAAAAGTCAGGGATGGGCACCTCCCATACAAAATTTTCTTTTTTTTTCATAATATCTCTTGAAATATTTGTACTAGAATAATGCAAATTTGTGTGAAGGAAGAATACATACCCAATAAACCAAAAGGCTTGAGAATAATATTATAACAAGCTTACAAATATAAGCGTTAAGCTTGAGGAATGCTTGTGTAAAGTATTGAAACAGACTTAAGAATAATTGTAGAAAAATCAAAACGGCACCCTTTTTATAAGCTTACAAATGTAATTGTAGAAAAATATTACTTGTGAAAGTTTGTTGTAAGCTTATAAATACAATTGTATGTATAAATAGTAGAAAAAAGAAAAAAATAAATTTTTATTTGCATTTTTCTTTTCATTTTCTTTCCTTCTTCAACTTTACTGCAATGTTCTTTATTTTATATTCTCCTCCTGTTTCGAACCATGACATCAACCTGAACGGTATCACATAGTAGGACATTCAACATTATATTGAATTTTATTGAGACTTTTATACTTCCCTTTCCCGAAAGAGGAATAATGAATTATATGAATCATTGTAAAACCAAAATTTAAAAAAATGTTACAGCAAGCTTAAAACAATCTTATTATTAATAGTTTTTTAAGCTTTCATTGCAAGTGTAAAGTAAGCTTATTGTAATATTGTTTTCAAGCTTGTGTTCCTCAATTATTACAATCATGCTTGTGAATAAGCTTACAATTAAGCTTATAAAAACTGTATTGCAATAAGCTTACAATGGACAATTGTTATAAGCTTGTTCTCAAGTCCTATTACATTTCGCGTACTTCCTGGTCTGTTGGGTAATTATATAATCAACGGATAAACAATTTAGGTATTGGTAAAGCAGGTATCGGCACTTTCCCTCATATAAACTGGAATTTTCACAGCGAATATCTCTTGAAATATTTGTAGTAGGGTATTGAAAATTGGTGTGAGGGCATATGAGATAATTACGTACTCAACGGATAAAAACACTAGGTCTTGGTAAAGCAGGAATGGGCACCTCCCATACAAACTGAAAATTTCACATCGAAAATCTCTTGAAATATGTATAGTAGGCTTACAGGCAGGCCTTAAAGGAGATACACACCGACACCATCACCACACCTAATCACCTAACCCCCCTGTCCCTATGGACTAGCCCAAAAAACGCTGCCTCCTTCCTGGACCTCCCGTTAAGTCAGCCTGACGACGATCTATGAGCCTATCGTGCCGGCTAAGCAGGGCTTAGTACTGCTATAACAACAACAACAACCTCCCATGCAAACTGAAACTTTCACAGCGAATATCTTTGGAAATATTTTAGTAGGTACTGAAAATTGGAAATATTTGTAGTAGGGTACTGAAAACTGGTGTGAGGGTATGTGAGATAACTATGTATTAAACGATTAAAAACCAGGGACGTAACGGTTATAAGAGAAATGGGGTAAAAGTCATATTCAACCATTATCATGAGAAAAAAAATTTTTTTTGGTCCTTAATAACCATTATAAAAACCAAAAAACCGTTTGGGGACTGAGTATCCGTTATGGCAACCAGAAATAGCGCCGAATAGGCCGAAAATAGCGGTTATTGTATTGTAAAATAACCTTTATCTTCTTTTGGTCCTTAATAACCATTATAAAAACCAAAAAACCGTTTTGGGCCTGAATAACTTATGGCAACCAAAAAAGTGTTTTGGGCTTGAATAACCGTTATGGCAAAAAAAAAAAAACTGTTTTGGGCCTGAATAACCGTTATTCAGATTTTTATTTTTTTTTGGTCAGCAATAAAAATCAAGCCTATTTATTTGTCAATATTTCTGGACGATATTGGTATCAAATGAAAGGTGTTGAGCAGGGATTGTAGCTCTGATTACTTCTTTTAATTTTATACCAATATTGCTTAAAACATTCCAGGGCATCCGGGTCCACTTTTTCACCCATAACTGGGAACTCGACCTACGAATCTTAACAAATACACCTCTATGTAAAAGCCCTGCTCAACACCTTTAATTTGATACCAATATCGTCCAGAAATATTGACAATTAAATAGGCGTGATTTTTATTGCTGACCAAAAAAAATAAAAATTTGAATAACGGTTATTCAGGCCCAAAACAGTTTTTTGGTTGCCATAACGGTTATTCAAGCCCAAAACACTTTTTTGGTTGCCATAAGTTATTCAGGCCCAAAACGGTTTTTTGGTTTTTATAATGGTTATTAAGGACCAAAAGAAGATAAAGGTTATTTTACAATACAATAACCGCTATTTTCGGCCCCTGGTAAAAACGCTAGGTCTTGGTAAAGCAGGGATGGGCACCTCCCATACAAATTGAAATTTTCACAGCGAATATCTGTTGAAATATTTGTAGTAGAGTACTGAAAATTTGTGTAAGGGCATATAAGATAATTATATACTCAACTTTTTAGAACAAACTCAATATGCTAATATTTTTGAAAGCACGTGGTGTGAAACCCGCGTGTAACCTCTAGTAGTACATAAATTTACATGTCAAAATAAAACAGTGAGATTTGTTTCGATTCGTGTCTACAGTTCACAATTGGAAAGATATTGCCCTCAAATAGAACTGCGCCAATTTTCATAAAAATTGGTTGGAAAATGCGTCCACAATCGTCGTTGGAAAATTGCCGTGTGGTTGTTGTTGCATGCTTTTGCACACAATAGAGCTGTCTCAATGCGCAAGCATATGTAGCTGGCTTTGTGCGTTTTCACCAAAAGCACTACAACAAAAACATAAGGTCAAGTAATAAGAAGGATAAGAAATAATAAGTAGGAAAGAAATTAAGGAAAGAAAAGAGCAGAAATAGAAAGAAAGAAGTAGGTAGAAGAATTATGAAAACGATTAACGACAACAACACCAACAACAACAACAGCAAAATAGTAGCAGTGAAAGTAACAACAAAAGGAGCAGTATCAACAGGAACAACAACAAAATAGAAACAGTAACAATAACAATAACAACAAACAAACAATTATACAAAAAACTATAGTTGCACCTTAGTAATAAGAAAACTTCTAGAAAAACTGTCGAGTTTCGACAGTAGGCAGCACTCTAGTCTATATATTAATAGGCTAACAGTTTTTCCATACAAACAATTGCCAGGCTGTTTTGGACATTTAACATACTCATATCCACATAAAATTGATATGGATATGTTCGTATGAGTCAGGAGCAGTGCATAGGTATATAATTTTTTCTATAAATTATATACTTTGTTTATAATTAATAAATAAAATTTTTAGTTAAGAGAAATAGATATCGTAAAAGTGTTTACAAATATCATAAACAGTTGAAGAGTCGCTTTAATTTAAAAGCGCCCTCTCTATTTTATACGAATTGGCCCAGTTTACGCTCAGATCAAAATCAACGCGGTCAAATATCTCCTATTGCTTTTCCATTAAAGCGAAAAATGAGAGAGAGGGCGGGAGAGCAAATTGAGTAATATTAATTTTGACCAAGGCATATCTAACAGGTAGGCTCGGCGGCGAATTGAAAAACTTCTTTTTATACTAAGCTGTACTAGTACACAGAGTATTATAGTTTTGATTTCATAACGGTGGATTGTAACAGAATGAAATAATCGAGATAGATATGGACTTATATATATCAAAATGATCAGGGTGAAAAGAGAAATCGATTGAGCCATGTCCGTCCGTCTGTCCGTCTGTCCGTCCGTCCGTCCGTCTGTCCGTCCGTCTGTAAACACTCTAACTCGCGCAAAAATTGAGATATTTTGATGAAATTTGAAATACAAGTTGGTATCGAGACTGGGACGGTTGGTATTGAAAATGGAAATCGGACCATGACCACGCCCACTTTTCCTATATAGAAAAAATCGGAAATTTGGTATCTCAGCCACTAATATAGCTGGAGCGACGAAATTTCACCCGCGTATTAAGCTCAGGCCCTTGTGAAGAAATTTGATGAAATTTTGGAAAATGGGCGGTGCCGCGCCCAATTATTAAGGGTCAAACATTGAAAGTTTTATATGTCATAACTCAGAAACCGTTGAAGATATATCGATAAAATTTGGTATGCGTAATTTGCTTACTTAGACCAATGTTCTGACGTAAAATTATTAAAATCGGTTGACGGAAACGCCAACTTTTATATATGGGAACTATAAAGTGACCTCATAAAAACATTTTAAGCACCGCCTCTTTTTGGACAAAGGAATCTACGAGATTTCGGAACCCATAACTCGACAAATAACTGAGATATTATGACGAAACTTGGTTTATGCACTTTTATAACATGTGTTAATAGCCACGCAAAAATTTATTGAAATCGGTTTATGACCACGCCTACTTTTTAACAAAGATATTTCTGGAACACCCTTTTGGAATTTGTAACGTGACGTCTTTGTGTCTAAAAGTCATAGAAGGATGCAATTTTGCACTAACAATAATATTTATATGCTTAGTTGGATTATTGATATAAATTTTCAAAATAAGCGTGGCTGCGCCCACTTTATGCGGCACTCGTTTCATATAAAAATATACCCTAATCGAACAAACGCAAACAAACAATGAAAGTATACAGCTGAGTATCTAATGTTCGATTCCACTCGAACTTAGGCTTCCTTACTTGTTTTATTTACAAAGGTAGAGTGTAATGTCAAAATCAAAGCGAATTCACATCATGGCCAATAGGAATGGACGAGCCCCAAGCGAATTCAGATTTTAACCACGGCGAAATATCATTTTGACATTACACTCTACCAATTACAATAACAAAATACATGGGAAATTTCTGAATTCGCCACCGGGCCTACCTTCCTAGCTCTGCCTTGGTTTTTACCAAGATTTCGCGTCGGATCGTGATCAAAAGGGCAAATCAGTTTTGCGGTACAACTGGAATTTGGAAAGTGAATAACAATTTTTTTACCTTTCTACCTATTTATATGTATATAATGTAAAATTGTACCTTTTTCAAGTTTTTCACAAAGTAGTGGAACAAATCGAGCCGTATGCGCCGGAAAGATGTAAAAGCCATGATATCCGATTTTCATTTTTTTATAGAAATGGCTTACTTGCTATCACCCTCACCTTCTCCAGAAATTTTATGCCTGAAAAATATACCATTATGAAAAGCAATTTTGATGTAAGTACACAATTTCAGTTTGTTTATTTTTTTTGTGAGTGCAAAGTGGCTCTTACATCTTTTTTTTTTTTTTTCAAATTATTGAAGACTAGTGACTAATAGTGACTAATAAACAAATTTAACGGCTTTTCGTTGGATTTTAACCAATGGATTTATCACTTTGAAGCCTTAGTAGTTTTTGAAAGGTGATATCAAGGATCTTGGAACAAAGTTATGATAGGAGATAGTGGGACAATCATAATAATAATAATATAATATAATAATAATACAATGGCGCTATTATAACTCTGACGAGTTTTATGGCCGAGCTTCTCTCCCAATTCGATGTGTGCTCCTTTTGTTTTTCCTACTATTTGGGTGGACCTACAGTTTTATGCCGGCTCCGAACGGCGAATGCATTTTTTGTGAGAAGCTTTTTCATGGCAGAAATACACTCGGAGCGTAAGCCGCCCACTGCCGAGTGGTGACCGCTGCTCTTAAAAAACCCAATAAATGGATTTTTACTAATTAGAAAAAATTTTTTGGTGTTTGCTCGGACTGGGGTTTGAACCCGAGACCTCTGGCATAGCAGGTGAGCACTCTACCCACTGCACCACAGCGGCCAGTTGGACAATCATACGTGAGACAAATCCATAAAATTAAAAATAATAGTGAAAAGTTCTTACATCCCCACTATCAATCTTCTCCTTAAAATCGCGAAATGCATTTTTTATTGAATTAATTTTATATCCTATTCATCGCTATTTTGACAGACATTGTGCACTTCAAAACTGATAATAAATTGAAGAAATAATATTAAAAGCTACTCCTTAATAAAATTTTATAAAGAAACCGAAAATTTTGGGTTAAGGACTTTCAATAAAAATAGGTTAATATAAATACTGGTACATCCGATTATTGCAAAGGTAGTGTTAAAATGTTCACATTTAAATTTTCTATAGGATAGGAGGGCTAACTTTTTCTCCCCATACAATTTTTCAGACTTTAGGACAGTCGAGCCTGAAATTTTTTAAATAAAATTAGATCTTTTTCCAATTTTTTCCATTCGTTTTGCGATTGTAAGCAAACTACTTGACCAATTTTTGAGTGTGGAGGCAAAAATTGTTTACTGGAATTCCTTTTATACCATGTCTCCACATAACGTGTTTCGCTCTTTTTTTCTGCATTTTCTCTCTCAATCTTGTTTCGACACGGAAACCAGTGCCGAAACTCGCCATTTTCCATACAAATTTCTGAGAGCGAGTGAAGATTGAAACACTGTTTCATTCTGAATCATCTTGCCAACCTCGATGATATCGATGTCTTCTCTAATTTTGTATCGAAAATCTATCGAAATCTCACACAGACCAAAACAAAAACGCAAAAATAAGCAAACATACAAACATTTAAGAAGAACAAGAAAGAGAAGTGCCAAACTGAATCACGATTAACCACGTGGAGACGGGTTATTTAGCGAGATGTTTTGCTACATGTTTCTCTGGTGAATCAAGTTATGTGGAGACGGGCTTTTACCAGTTCTTCTTAGATGTCAAATCGCTAGGATGACGAATAAAATTTTTTTATGCACTTATGTGATGCAATGTCTTGCGTATATGGCTTTTTCTACTTTTTTACCGATATCTCAGAAACTGAATCTGCCACAAAAAAATGGAAATGATATTCGAAATCAGCGTAAAATTTCCCTTTAACAGAGTATTGTTTTATTTTTGGTGGTTAAAGTTGATCAAAAATTGTCGAAAAGCGAAAAAAAAGAAATCGATAAAGAAATGAAGCTAAAAAAAAATTATAAAAAACCTTCTCCTGAACATTTTTTAATTTGGCTTTTACATCTTTCCGGCGCATACGGCTCGAAATCTATCTTCTATCTTCTATCTATATATATAAGGATGAAAGTTTGTTTGTTTGTTTGTTTGTTTGTTTGTTTTTTTGTTTGTATGTTTGTTCCCTATGGACGCCGAAACTACCGGGCCGATCAAATTCAAATGTTGACACAATGATCACCTGGTATTAGATTAAAATTATGACCACATTTAATTCTGGTATCTCAACCCCTTCACGAGATATACTCTGAAAAAAAAACGTTGTAAATCTAAAGACTTTCGCTGTTAAATCAACTACTTTCCGCAGTTGAAATGTGCCCAACAACGCTCCGTTGTTGTTTCAAAGGTGCGAGCGTTGTTGATTTAAGTCAATAACGGAGATTGTTGGAAAAAATTTTCACCTAAAAATAAATTTTTGTTTGCATCTTACTCTTCATCTTCTCTCCGCCCGGGTCCCAACTGCAAATATGTAGCCTCCGCTAGTTCTCCTATTCTTCTCTCCTTCTTATCATTCACTGGTTGCTATCTTTATTTCTTATTCTGATTTTTCTTCTTTATTTTATATTCTCCTCCGGATTCGAACCATAACATCAACCTGAAATTCTATCTAATCATCACATAGTGGAACATTCAACATTATATTGATTTGTAGTAACCTATTTATACTTCCATTTCCTAAAAAGGAATCCATGAATTATTTGAAACATTGTAAAAACAAAATTTAAAAATATTTGTTCTCATTAGTTTTGTTTACAACGGAAACTCTTGGATCAAATACTTTTGTCTTTAAATCAACAACGGGGAGAAAATTGTTGCTAAAAATAAACTTTTTTTTGGATTTTTCTCTTCATCTTCTCTCCATCATTATTTTTGTTGTTGGTTTTCTCACAAAAAAATATTTTCTCACAAAAAATTTTTTAAAGGCAAGCAAGTTTTTGAATCAACAACGCCCGTTTTTGAATAAATTGTTGGATCAAAAACTTTGCTGTAAAAACAAATACTTTTGCTGTTGAATCAAAGACGGAGATTCAACAGCCGAAAGTTGTTGGTTTAACTACGGGTATTTTTTTCAGAGTAGGCCAAAATATGGACCCAGATTCCTCCGAAATATTTTTCTGCATTATTGGTATCAAATTAAAGGTATCAATCAGAGCTTCGATAGGGAGTTCATTCCATTCCAATTTTCCAGTCGGTTCTCTAGATAGAGACCAAAACGTGGACCCGGATGACCGCAAATATTTTTTCGTAATCTATATATATAAGGATGAAAGTTTGTTTGTTTGTTTGTAGGTTTGTTCCCTATGGACGCCGAAACTACCGGGCCGATCATATTCAAATTTTGACACAATGATCACCTGGTATTAGATTGAAATTATGACCACATTTAATTCTGGTATCTGAACCCCTTCCCGAGATATAGGCCAAAATATGGACCCAGATTCCTCCGAAATATTTTTATGCATTATTGGTATCAAATTAAAGATGTTAATCAGAGCTTCAATAGAGAATTAATTTCATTCCAATTTTCCAGTCGGTTCCCCAGATAGAGACCAAAACGTGGACCCGGATGACCCCAAATATTTTTTCGCAATATTGGTATCAAATTAAAGGTGCTGATCAGGGTAGCCATATATATTTTACACTATACGGATATCTCAATCGATTCCCGGGATTGAGGCCGAAACATGGACCTAAATAGCCCCCGAAATATTTTTGGCCATTATTGGTATCAAATTAAAGGTATCAATCAGAGCTTCAATAGAGAGTTCACTCCATTCCAATTTACCAGTTGGTGCTCCAAATAGAGACCAAAACGTGAACCCGGATGGCCCCAAATATTTTTTCGCAATATTGGTATCAAATTAAAGGTATCAATCAGAACTTCAATAGGGAGTTCATTCCATTCCAATTTTCCAGTCGGTTCTCTTGATAGAGACCAAAACGTGGACCCGGATGACCCCAAATATTTTTTCGCAATATTGGTATCAAATTAAAGGTGCTGATCAGGGTAGCCATATATATTTTACACTATACGGATATCTCAATCGGTTCCCGGGATTGAGGCCGAAACATGGACCTAAATAGCCCCCGAAATATTTTTGACCATTATTGGTATCAAATTAAAGGTATCAATCAGAGCTTCAATAGAGAGTTCAAAACGTGGACCCGGATGACCCCAAATATTTTTTCATAATATTGGTATCAAATTAAAGGTGCTGATCAGGGTATCCATATATATTTTACACTATACGGATATCTCAATCGGTTCCCGGGATTGAGGCCGAAACATGGACCTAAATAGCCCCCGAAATATTTTTGGCCATAATTGGTATCAAATTAAAGGTGCTGATCAGGGTATCCATATATATTTTACACTATACGGATATCTCAATCGGTTCCCGGGATTGAGGCCGAAACATGGACCTAAATAGCCCCCGAAATATTTTTGACTATTATTGGTATTAAATTAAAGGTATCAATCAGAGCTTCAATAAAGAGTTCATTCCATTCCAATTTTCCAGTTGGTGCTCCAAATAGAGACCAAAACGTGGACCCGGATGGCCCCAAATATTTTTTCGCAATATTGGTATCAAATTAAAGGTATCAATCAGAGCTTCAATAGGGAGTTTATTCCATTCCAATTTTCCAATCGGTTCTCTAGATAGAGACCAAAACGTGGACCCGGATGACCCCAAATATTTTTTCGTAATATTGGTATCAAATTAGAGGTGCTGATCAGGGTAGCCATATATATTTTACACTATACGGATACCTCAATCGGTTCTCGGGATTGAGGCCAACCAATGGGCCTAAATAGCCCCCGAAATATTTTTGGGCATTGCTGGTATCAAATTAAAGGTATCAATCAGAGCTTCAATAGAGAGTTCATTCCATTCCAATTTTCCCGTTGATTATCCAAAATATATTAGTAATCATGATGTACACCGATATGAGCACCGGATGGCCATGGAAAGTTGTTGATAAGGAACGTGAGACGGGGAGAGAGAGAGAGAGTAGTATAAGAGAGAAAGAGATAGGGGGAACGGGAAATGCTGACTGCTGGGGATAACGATAGGGAAGGGAGTGGCATAGTGTGATTTGTCGCAGCGAAGTGTGACGGGTATTTGCTAGTAAACATATAGAATTTACATGCATACATACATACATACGTACATATACATATGTGTACATAAATTTGCGTCCCCATACTTATTAAAAGTGAAAATGAAATTGAAAATCAAAGATTAAAATTAGAATTAAAAACTGCAGACCTTAACAGAATCTGAAATAGTAATGTGCAATATGGAGAGTAAAGGTTGTAAAACTATCGATAGTACACATCAATATCGATAGTTTTTAATGGTTTTGAAAAAGCCATCGATGGTTTTCGATAGTGTTCAAAAAAATAAAATATCGATAGTGACATTGGGTAAGTTTCTAAAACAAAGCTGCTCCGCAACTGTTGCCAACAGTTGAGTAGCAGTTAAGTTAAACAGCTACGTCTTGGAAACGGCTTGATGAATTTATCAGCTGCTTGGCTTTACACAACATGTTGAGATCAAGTAGCGAACAAAATTTGTGATGGAAAAAATGGCGAAAAGTTGCCAACTGTTGAGCTGAGCGGAAATACTCAACAGTGCGTTTCTAAGACAAACACTCAACAGTTGCGAAGCAGCTTTGTCTTAGAAACTCACCCATCGACAGTTTCGCACATCTACCTACCCTCAATGAATGCGGTCGCTTATAAAAACGATAAGCATGCGTAAATATGTATGTATAAGTAATTATGCTTTTACATATCGCACCCTAAATCATAAAGGGGCACAACTCAAAATTTTTCGAAATCGAGTTTTTTTCATAAACAGGTATACGGAACATATCTCTGGAGATTGCCAAAAAAAAACTTTTGCATAACTGTCTCTTTCGACCGAAAAATAACCATTATACCTGGCCCTTTGCCATACGATTGCTTGTAATGAAAAAAGTTTTTTGGCTCTCCTGAAAAGTTTTGAATTTTGAGTTGTGCCCCTTTATGATTTAGGGTGCGATATATGTATAAATATGGCCAAACAGTCGACATACACCCACAATGTTGCTACGCCCCTTGCTGAGCGACGACTAAATCGTTTCAAACAAGGTTGATCCATAAGGTTACCGCAGTACGAAAAAGCAACCCTGCAATACATTTTGTTGTTGCCCGTTTTGCTATCTCAAGTGTCAAACGCCATTTTCAATTAGCCAAGCAACATATGCATACAAGAAAAGCAACACATACATAAAAAAAAAGCAACAAACACATAAAGTTTGACAATTTAGGTAATGAAAAAAAATAGTCAGCTGTTTCTACCAAGACAACCTTATGTATCAACCTTGGTTTCAAAGAAATTGAAGATATATCGATGAAATTTGGTACGCGTAATTTACTTACTTAGGCAAACGTTTGGACGAAAAATAGTTAAAATCGGTTGACGACCACGCCCACCTTTATATATGGGAATTATAAAGTGACCTAATAAAACCATTTTAAGCCATATCTCTGTCAAATATAAAGATCTATCATTGAAATTTTGTCGCATGAGTCCAACTATGGACATAAAACAAAAAACACAAAAATTAAAGGTGCTGATCAGGGTATCCATATATATTTTACACTATACGGATATCTCAATCGGTTCCCGGGATTGAGGCCGAAACATGGACCTAAATAGCCCCCGAAATATTTTTGGCCATAATTGGTATCAAATTAAAGGTGCTGATCAGGGTATCCATATATATTTTACACTATACGGATATCTCAATCGGTTCCCGGGATTGAGGCCGAAACATGGACCTAAATAGCCCCCGAAATATTTTTGACTATTATTGGTATTAAATTAAAGGTATCAATCAGAGCTTCAATAAAGAGTTCATTCCATTCCAATTTTCCAGTTGGTGCTCCAAATAGAGACCAAAACGTGGACCCGGATGGCCCCAAATATTTTTTCGCAATATTGGTATCAAATTAAAGGTATCAATCAGAGCTTCAATAGGGAGTTTATTCCATTCCAATTTTCCAATCGGTTCTCTAGATAGAGACCAAAACGTGGACCCGGATGACCCCAAATATTTTTTCGTAATATTGGTATCAAATTAGAGGTGCTGATCAGGGTAGCCATATATATTTTACACTATACGGATACCTCAATCGGTTCTCGGGATTGAGGCCAACCAATGGGCCTAAATAGCCCCCGAAATATTTTTGGGCATTGCTGGTATCAAATTAAAGGTATCAATCAGAGCTTCAATAGAGAGTTCATTCCATTCCAATTTTCCCGTTGATTATCCAAAATATATTAGTAATCATGATGTACACCGATATGAGCACCGGATGGCCATGGAAAGTTGTTGATAAGGAACGTGAGACGGGGAGAGAGAGAGAGAGTAGTATAAGAGAGAAAGAGATAGGGGGAACGGGAAATGCTGACTGCTGGGGATAACGATAGGGAAGGGAGTGGCATAGTGTGATTTGTCGCAGCGAAGTGTGACGGGTATTTGCTAGTAAACATATAGAATTTACATGCATACATACATACATACGTACATATACATATGTGTACATAAATTTGCGTCCCCATACTTATTAAAAGTGAAAATGAAATTGAAAATCAAAGATTAAAATTAGAATTAAAAACTGCAGACCTTAACAGAATCTGAAATAGTAATGTGCAATATGGAGAGTAAAGGTTGTAAAACTATCGATAGTACACATCAATATCGATAGTTTTTAATGGTTTTGAAAAAGCCATCGATGGTTTTCGATAGTGTTCAAAAAAATAAAATATCGATAGTGACATTGGGTAAGTTTCTAAAACAAAGCTGCTCCGCAACTGTTGCCAACAGTTGAGTAGCAGTTAAGTTAAACAGCTACGTCTTGGAAACGGCTTGATGAATTTATCAGCTGCTTGGCTTTACACAACATGTTGAGATCAAGTAGCGAACAAAATTTGTGATGGAAAAAATGGCGAAAAGTTGCCAACTGTTGAGCTGAGCGGAAATACTCAACAGTGCGTTTCTAAGACAAACACTCAACAGTTGCGAAGCAGCTTTGTCTTAGAAACTCACCCATCGACAGTTTCGCACATCTACCTACCCTCAATGAATGCGGTCGCTTATAAAAACGATAAGCATGCGTAAATATGTATGTATAAGTAATTATGCTTTTACATATCGCACCCTAAATCATAAAGGGGCACAACTCAAAATTTTTCGAAATCGAGTTTTTTTCATAAACAGGTATACGGAACATATCTCTGGAGATTGCCAAAAAAAAACTTTTGCATAACTGTCTCTTTCGACCGAAAAATAACCATTATACCTGGCCCTTTGCCATACGATTGCTTGTAATGAAAAAAGTTTTTTGGCTCTCCTGAAAAGTTTTGAATTTTGAGTTGTGCCCCTTTATGATTTAGGGTGCGATATATGTATAAATATGGCCAAACAGTCGACATACACCCACAATGTTGCTACGCCCCTTGCTGAGCGACGACTAAATCGTTTCAAACAAGGTTGATCCATAAGGTTACCGCAGTACGAAAAAGCAACCCTGCAATACATTTTGTTGTTGCCCGTTTTGCTATCTCAAGTGTCAAACGCCATTTTCAATTAGCCAAGCAACATATGCATACAAGAAAAGCAACACATACATAAAAAAAAAGCAACAAACACATAAAGTTTGACAATTTAGGTAATGAAAAAAAATAGTCAGCTGTTTCTACCAAGACAACCTTATGTATCAACCTTGGTTTCAAAGAAATTGAAGATATATCGATGAAATTTGGTACGCGTAATTTACTTACTTAGGCAAACGTTTGGACGAAAAATAGTTAAAATCGGTTGACGACCACGCCCACCTTTATATATGGGAATTATAAAGTGACCTAATAAAACCATTTTAAGCCATATCTCTGTCAAATATAAAGATCTATCATTGAAATTTTGTCGCATGAGTCCAACTATGGGCATAAAACAAAAAACACAAAAATTTTGGAAAATGGGCGGTGCCACGCCCTCTTATTAAGTTTTATGAGTCATAACTCAGAAACCGTTGAAGATATATCGATGAAATCTAGTTCGCGTGATATACTTACTTAAGCAAATGTTTGGACGAAAATTTTCCAAAATCGGTTGACGGCCACGCCCACTTTTATATATGTGTATTATAAAGTGGCCTAATAAAAACATTTTAAGCGATATCTCTGTCAAATATAAAGATATATCATTGAAATTTTATAGCAGGAGTCCAATAGACGACATATAACGAAAAACGAAAAACACAAAAATTTTGGAAAATGGGCGTGGCACCGCCTCTTTTTAGAAACAGGAATATACGAGATTTCTTAGCTTATAACTCGACAAATAATTGAGATATTATGACGAAACTTGGTTTATACACTTTTATAACTTGTGTTACTAGACGCGCAAAAATTTATTGAAATCGGTTATGACCACGCCTACTTTTAACAAAGATATTTCTGGAGCACCCTTTAGTAATTTGTAACGTGACATCTTTGTAACTAGAAGTCAAAAAGGAATGAAATTTTGTTGCAAAGTATAATAATATTATTATGCTTAGTTGTATGACTGATAAAAATGTTGAAAATGGGAGTGGCTACGCCCACTTTATGCGGCACTCGCTTTATATAAAATACACCCTACATCGAACAAACGCAAACAAACAATGAAAGCATACAGCTGAGTATCTAATGTTCGATTCCACTCGAACTTAGGCTTCCTTACTTGTTTTTTAATTAGTCAAAACAAAAAAACCTCAACACCTCATATACGTAATCTGGGTTATTAGATCCGTTTGTTTCTTACTTCTCAAATGCGTAGTTACAAAATACGGCAGCTTTTTGAAAAGCTATCTTCGAAAAAGCAAAATGTTGCATTTCAAATCCAGCATGAACATAGTATTAGGCCGCAGGCGTAAAAAATACAATAATTTGACGGCTCTGGTACAATAATTTTTCTTCTCAGAAGCGCCAACCCTGGTTCAATGCCTCGTGTGCTCCCGATGATGAAGAAAGTGGTTTTCTTCGAAATAGCTATCACATCTACCATCGCTGTTATGAGCTAATTGGATTTTCCGCTTATCCAAAAGTATAAAAATTTAAATTAAAAAATAATAATTTCGTGCTAGACACTAACATACAAAATAATAAGAAATGAAATTAAACGACATTAAGTACGCTTATCTAAGGTAAGTGTCCCTAATTTCGTGGTAGTACGTTATTTCGTGGTATTTCGATTTTTTCTCCCAAACAAGGAATTGGGGGAGTTTTTTTTTAAAATGAAAATTTCATAATAAAGATTGGTTTTTGCGGTATAATAATTGATATTTTACTAATTTTTAATATAAAACCTAATATTAAGTTCAAGTAATATAAAGTTGGAAGCTCGGAAAATTAGCTTCTTGTAAGGAGGCCTCTTAAGTAAAGTGTTAAGGAGTCCAGTGTATTTTGTTAAGCCTGTAAAAATTGTATCGTTAAATTTTTTTTTATGATGATAATTTTTTGGTACTTAGTGAACATTTCTTAAACGTTTCTATTACTGCAAAACTCATTCCAATAATTTTTTTTAACTTTTTTTTTAATATTTCTAACCCACGAAATTAGGGACACACTTTTTTTGTGATGGTACCCACGAAATTAGGGTAATATAATACATTATGTTTTTCATATTTTCTTTAACATTTCATAAGAAACCCTATTGTTTTGAGTATTTTAATTACTAGATAAACCCCCGAGGAAGATTTTGATGTAATTTCGTGGTACACTTTTATTAATCTATTCGTCAATATTTTAATCACAAAGCTCTGCGAAGCACATCATTTTAACGAAATAATGGCATTATAGAACTTTTGTTTATTCAATAATTTTTCATTTAATTTAAAAAAATGTATCAAGATTTCAACTTCTTTACTATTATTTTGAATGAATATTGATAATAGTAAAAAAAAATTTGAATATAAACCTCAAATTACCGCTTAAAGCGATACCACGAATTTACTTACACCAAATTTTGCGCATGCCCCTAATTTCGTGTTATGCTGCGCATTTACATTTCAGCAGACTGCCTAAGGCCTTTGACGCTATGGCTATACAGCTAATTTATAATTTTATATTATAAATTTAGCTTTTAATAAATAAATAAAAAAAAACATTTCAGCAGTGAAACGGAAAGCACGCATTTTTGGAGTGGAGTTATTTATGCGCGTATTTTTATACTCAGCTGTACTAGTACACAGAGTATTATAGTTTTAATCACATAACGGTGGATTGTAACACCATAAAATAATCGAGATAGATATTGACATATATATCAAATTGATCAGGGTGAAAAAAGAAATCGATTGAGCCATGTCCGTCCGTCTGTCCGTCTGTCCGTCCGTCTGTCTGTCTGTACGCACGATAACTCGCGCAAAAATTGAAATATTTTGATGAAATTTGGAATGCAAGTTGGTATTGAAAATGGGTATGGTATTGAAAATGGGCGAAATCGGACCATGACCACGCCCACTTCCCCTATATAGTAAAAATCGGAAATTTTGTATCTCAGTCACTAATAGAGCTAGAGTGATAAAATTTCACCCACGTGTGGAGCTCAGGCCCATATGAAGAAATTTCGTGAGATTTTGAAAAATGGGCGGTGCCACGCCCACTTATTAAGGGCCAAACATTGAAAGTTTTATATGTCATATCTCAGAAACCGTTGAAGATATATCGATGAAATTTGGTAGGCGTGATATATTTACTTAGGCAAATGTTTGGACGAAAAATTGCCAAAATCGGTTAACGACCACGCCCACTTTTATATATGGGTATTATAAAGTGACCTAATAAAAACATTTTAAGCGATATCTCTGTCAAATATAAAGGTATATCATTGAAATTTTATGGAAGGAGTCCAACTGCGGATATAAAACGAAAAGCATAAAACTTTTGGAAAATGGGCGTGGCACCGCCTCTTTTTAGAAGCAGGAATATACGAGATTTCTGAGCCCATAACTCGACAAATAATTTAAATATAATGACGAAACTTGGTGTGTACACTTTTATTGGTTGTGGTAATACATGTTCAAAATTTTACCGAAATCGGTTGGCGACCACGCCCACTTTTATATATGGGAACTATAAAGGGGCCTAATAAAAATATTTTAAGCGATATCTTTGTCAAATATAAAGATAATTCATTCAAATTTTGTGGCATGAGTTCCACAATAGACCGGAAACAAAAAATATAAAAATTTGGAAAATGGGCGTGGCACCGCCTCTTTTTAGACAAAGGAATATACGAAATTTCGGAGCCCATAACTCGACAAATAATTGAGACGAAACTTGGTTTATATACTTTAATAACTTGTGCTAATAGACACGCAAAAATTTATTCAAATCGGTTTATGACCACGCCTACTTTTTAACAAAGATATTTCTGGAACACCCTTTGGGAATTTGTAACGTGACATCTTTGTAACTAGAAGTCATAAAGGAATGAAATTTTGCACAAAGAATAATATTCATATGCTTAGTTGGATGACTGATAAAAATGTTGAAAATGGGCGTGGCTACGCCTACTTTATGCAGCACTCGCTTTATATAAAATACACCGTGTTTTCATCAAACGCAAACAAACAATGAAACCATACAGCTGAGTATCTAATGTTCGATTCCACTCGAACTTAGGCTTCCTTACTTGTTTCAAATAAATTTAAGAAAACTGCCTAAAACTTAATTCGATCTCCATTCGCTGATTATTGGGTTAATAACTTAATTTTATAGAAAAAATGCCAAAAGCTCGTTACACAAAAGAAGATTTGACAGCAGCGCTTAATGGTGTCACTAATGAAAAATTAAGTATTTATAAAGCTGCAAAACTTTATAAAATTCCTGAACAGACTCTTAGAGATAAAATATTTGATAGGCATAAGAAACCGTTAGGGAAACCAACAGTTTTGACTGCCATAGAAGAAGAAATGCTGGTTAAATGGGTAAAGACAGTTGCTGAGTGTGGGTTTGCAGTCAGTAAGGATCAACTTCTTTTTTCGGTTGGTAGACTAGCAAAAGAAATTGACCGAAAAAATGATTTCACTAATGGTGTACCTGGGAGACGTTGGTATGAAGGCTTTTTAAAGCGAAATCCATCAATATCTCTCAGGATGGCTCAGCCACTTACAACAGAACGCATCGGAGCAACCGAGGAAAAAATTAGAGGTTGGTTTGACAGGGTCTTACGTTATTTACAAGAACATAATGAAGTGGATATTCTAAATGACCCAACGAGAATATTCAACTGCGACGAGTCCGCATTTTTTATGTGCCCAAAAGATCAGAAGGTTTTGACGCACAAAGGTGCCAAAACTGTTTATATTAATTCAGGGAATGACGAAAAAGAAAACCTGACCTTGCTTTTGGGAGCCTCTGCAAGTGGAAAAATAATGCCGATTTTCGCATTGTTTCCTTATAAACGCATGCCTCAAAACATTTTGGATAAATACCCAAAAGACTGGGCCATTGGTAAGTCCGACAATGGTTGGATGACTTGTGAAACGTTTTACGAGTATATGACGAATGTATTTTACCAATATTTGGTAAAAGAGAAAATTAAGCTGCCAGTGATACTTTTCATGGACGGCCACTCGTCCCATTTGTCACTTGCATTAAGCGAATTTTGCAAAGATAAGGGAATCATTTTAATTGCTTTGCCACCTAATTCTACTCATATTTTGCAGCCGATGGACGTAGCTGTTTTCCATCCTCTTAAAGTAGCCTGGAAGAAAAGAATCCACGACTGGAGAGTACAGAACGGTGGAAGTCGTATTAAGCGAGAAGAATTTGCGCCGCTTCTGCAGGAATGCATTTACGCAGTAAAAAAGGAAACTATAAAGCAGGGTTTTAAAGCTTGTGGACTTTACCCATTTCGTCCTGATGCTCCAAACTACCAACGGCTTGTCAAACCACATGCTAGTGAGACCTCGGTAGCCTTGCCAGATGCTCTCAATGACACTAACTCTCCAGATACCCCAGGCGAGGAATTTATACTTCAATTTGAGAAGCTCGTAGGTAGTCCAAAAATAACGTCGTTTCAAGAAAGCGAAGATCAGGTATGGCTGGGTGACATAAAAGATGAAAATCTGTTTCACTTTTGGAGAAAAATACGCAATAAAAGGGGAGAAAATGTTAATAACAGCTTGAACTTTAGTGCCAATACACTCGCGGCTAACAACGTCCTAGATGCCTCCCTTGAACTACAGATCTCTGATTTGCTAAACATGGAGAAGGGTTCATTTGAGATTTTCACACTACAGCCTGATGGTTCATTGATTAGCTCGACTCCCAAAGATAAACCATACTCAAATCTGGCAACTGAGCAAGGAAGAACTATCAATGAACAGAGTCCTGAAAATAGTGAGTATGCTTTATGCGAGGATGCTGTGGCACAACCAAGTTCTAGTCACAATGCTAATAATAACGATGATAGAAAAGCAGGGTTTCCAACCCCGTTCAAGAATGCCTTATTGTGGCCCCAAACACCTACAGGATATGTGGCAAAAACAAATGTGAAAAGGGTAACACCCACAGTGGCCATAGCTTCAGACTTCATCGAACATCAGCGCCGTGTCGAAGAAGAAAAGAAAATCAAATTAGAAAAAACTTTACAGAGACGGGAAAAGAAGAGCCAAGTTAGCCGACCCAAGCAAACACAAACAAAATTCAATAAAAACAAGTAAGGAAGCCTAAGTTCGAGTGGAATCGAACATTAGATACTCAGCTGTATGCTTTCATTGTTTGTTTGCGTTTGATGGAAACACGGTGTACTTTATATAAAGCGAGTGCTGCATAAAGTGGGCGTAGCCACGCCCATTTTCTAAATTTTTATCAGTCATCCAACTAAGCATATCAATATTATTCTTTGTGCAAAAATTAATTCCTTTATGACTTCTAGTTACAAAGATGTCACGTTACAAACTCCCAAAGGGTATTCCAGAAATATCTGTTAAAAAGTAGGCGTGGTCATAAACCGATTTCAATTAATTTTTGCGTGTTTATTAACACAAGTTATAAAAGTGTATAAACCAAGTTTCGTCATAATATCTCAATTATTTGTCGAGTTAAAGGCTAATAAATCTCGTATATCCCTTTGTCCAAAAGGAGGCGGTGCCACGCCCATTTTCCAAAATTTGTCTATTTTATGTTTCCGGTCTATTGTGGAACTCATGTCACAAAATTTCAATGAATTATCTTTATATTTGACAAAGATATCGCTTACAATGTTTTTATTAGGCCACTTTATAATACACATATATAAAAGTGGGCGTGGTCGTCAACCGATTTTGGTAATTTTTCGTCCACACATTTGCCTAAGTAAATATATCATGCGTACCAAATTTCATCGATATATCTTCAACGGTTTCTGAGTTATGACTCATAAAACTTTCAATGTTTGCCCCTTAATAAGTGGGCGTGGCTCCGCCCATTTTCCAAAATTTTTGTGGTTTTCGTTTTATGTTCATAGTTGGAATCATGCCACAAAATTTCAGTGATAGATCTTTATATTTGACAGAGATATCGCTTAAAATGTTTTTATTAGGTCACTTTATAATACACATATATAAAAGAGAGATGAGATGAGATATCGCTTACAATGTTTTTATTAGGCCACTTTATAATACACATATATAAAAGTGGGCGTGGCCGTCAACCGATTTTGACAATTTTCCGTCAAAACATTTGCCTAAGTAAGTAAATCACGCGTACCAAATTTCATCGACATATCTTCAACGGTTTCTGAGTTATGACTCATAAAACTTTCAATGTTTGACCCTTAATAAGTGGGCGTGGCACCGCCCATTTTCCAAAATTTCATAAAATTTCTTCATAGGGGCCTGAGCTCAACATGTGGGTAAAATTTTATCGCTCCAGCTATATTAGGGACTGAGATACCAAATTTCCGATTTTTTCTATATAGGAAAAGTGGGCGTGGTCATGGTCCGATTTCGCCCATTTTCAATACCAACCGTCCCTGTCTCGATACCAACTTGCATTCCAAATTTCATCAAAATATCTCAATTTTTGCGCGAGTTAGAGTGTTTACAGACGGACGGACGGACAGACGGACGGACGGACGGACGGACATGGCTCAATCGATTTCTCTTTTCACCCTGATCATTTTGATATATATAAGTCTATATCTATCTCGGTTATTTCATTCTGTTACAATCCACCGTTATGTGATTAAAACTATAATACTCTGTGTACTAGTACAGCTGAGTATAAAAACCGCTAATAAAGATATATCTATATATATAAGGATGAAAGTTTGTTTGTTTGTTTGTTTTTTTGTTTGTATGTTTGTTCCCTATGGACGCCGAAACTACCGGGCCGATCAAATTCAAATTTTGACACAATGATCACCTGGTATTAGATTAAAATTATGACCACATTTAATTCTGGTATCTCAACCCCTTCCCGAGATATAGGCCAAAATATGGACCCAGATTCCTCCGAAATATTTTTCTGCATTATTGGTATCAAATTAAAGGTATCAATCAGAGCTTCAATAGGGAGTTCATTCCATTCCAATTTTCCAGTCGGTTCTCTAGATAGAGACCAAAACGTGGACCCGGATGACCGCAAATATTTTTTCGTAATCTATATATATAAGGATGAAAGTTTGTTTGTTTGTTTGTATGTTTGTTCCCTATGGACGCCGAAACTACCGGGCCGATCATATTCAAATTTTGACACAATGATCACCTGGTATTAGATTGAAATTATGACCACATTTAATTCTGGTATCTCAACCCCTTCCCGAGATATAGGCCAAAATATGGACCCAGATTCCTCCGAAATATTTTTCTGCATTATTGGTATCAAATTAAAGATGTTAATCAGAGCTTCAATAGAGAATTAATTTCATTCCAATTTTCCAGTCGGTTCTCCAGATAGAGACCAAAACGTGGACCCGGATGACCCCAAATATTTTTTCGCAATATTGGTATCAAATTAAAGGTGCTGATCAGGGTAGCCATATATATTTTACACTATACGGATATCTCAATCGGTTCCCGGGATTGAGGCCGAAATATGGACCTAAATAGCCTCCGAAATATTTTTGACCATTATTGGTATCAAATTAAAGGTATCAATCAGAGCTTCAATAGAGAGTTCATTCCATTCCAATTTTCCAGTTGGTGCTCCAAATAGAGACCAAAACGTGGACCCGGATGACCCCAAATATTTTTTCATAATATTGGTATCAAATTAAAGGTGCTGATCAGGGTATCCATATATATTTTACACTATACGGATATCTCATATATCTATATATATAAGGATGAAAGTTTGTTTGTTTGTTTGTTTTTTTGTTTGTATGTTTGTTCCCTATGGACGCCGAAACTACCGGGCCGATCAAATTCAAATTTTGACACAATGATCACCTGGTATTAGATTAAAATTATGACCAATTTAATTCTGGTATCTCAACCCCTTCCCGAGATATAGGCCAAAATATGGACCCAGATTCCTCCGAAATATTTTTCTGCATTATTGGTATCAAATTAAAGGTATCAATCAGAGCTTCAATAGGGAGTTCATTCCATTCCAATTTTCCAGTCGGTTCTCTAGATAGAGACCAAAACGTGGACCCGGATGACCGCAAATATTTTTTCGTAATCTATATATATAAGGATGAAAGTTTGTTTTTTTGTTTGTATGTTTGTTCCCTATGGACGCCGAAACTACCGGGCCGATCATATTCAAATTTTGACACAATGATCACCTGATATTAGATTGAAATTATGACCACATTTAATTCTGGTATCTCAACCCCTTCCCGAGATATAGGCCAAAATATGGACCCAGATTCCTCCGAAATATTTTTCTGCATTATTGGTATCAAATTAAAGATGTTAATCAGAGCTTCAATAGAGAATTAATTTCATTCCAATTTTCCAGTCGGTTCTCCAGATAGAGACCAAAACGTGGACCCGGATGACCCCAAATATTTTTTCGCAATATTGGTATCAAATTAAAGGTGCTGATCAGGGTAGCCATATATATTTTACACTATACGGATATCTCAATCGGTTCCCGGGATTGAGGCCGAAATATGGACCTAAATAGCCTCCGAAATATTTTTGACCATTATTGGTATCAAATTAAAGGTATCAATCAGAGCTTCAATAGAGAGTTCATTCCATTCCAATTTTCCAGTTGGTGCTCCAAATAGAGACCAAAACGTGGACCCGGATGACCCCAAATATTTTTTCGCAATATTGGTATCAAATTAAAGGTGCTGATCAGGGTATCCATATATATTTTACACTATACGGATATCTCAATCGGTTCCCGGGATTGAGGCCGAAACATGGACCTAAATAGCCCCCGAAATATTTTTGACCATTATTGGTATCAAATTAAAGGTATCAATCAGAGCTTCAATAGAGAGTTCAAAACGTGGACCCGGATGACCCCAAATATTTTTTCATAATATTGGTATCAAATTAAAGGTGCTGATCAGGGTATCCATATATATTTTACACTTTACGGATATCTCAATCGGTTCCCGGGATTGAGGCCGAAACATGGACCTAAATAGCCCCCGAAATATTTTTGGCCATTATTGGTATCAAATTAAAGGTGCTGATCAGGGTATCCATATATATTTTACACTATACGGATATCTCAATCGGTTCCCGGGATTGAGGCCGAAACATGGACCTAAATAGCCCCCGAAATATTTTTGACTATTATTGGTATTAAATTAAAGGTGTCAATCAGAGCTTCAATAGAGAGTTCATTCCATTCCAGTTTTCCAGTTGGTGCTCCAAATAGAGACCAAAACGTGGACCCGGATGGCCCCAAATATTTTTTCGCAATATTGGTATCAAATTAAAGGTATCAATCAGAGCTTCAACAGGGAGTTCATTCCATTCCAATTTTCCAATCGGTTCTCTAGATAGAGACCAAAACGTGGACCCGGATGACCCCAAATATTTTTTCGTAATATTGGTATCAAATTAAATGTGCTGATCAGGGTAGCCATATATATTTTACACTATACGGATACCTCAATCGGTTCTCGGGATTGAGGCCAACCAATGGGCCTAAATAGCCCCCGAAATATTTTTGGGCATTGCTGGTATCAAATTAAAGGTATCAATCAGAGCTTCAATAGAGAGTTCATTCCATTCCAATTTTCCAGTTGATTATCCAAAATATATTAGTAATCATGATGTACACCGATATGAGCACCGGATGGCCATGGAAAGTTGTTGATAAGGAACGTGAGACGGGGAGAGAGAGAGAGAGTAGTATAAGAGAGAAAGAGATAGGGGGAACGGGAAATGCTGACTGGTGGGGATAACGATAGGGAAGGGAGTGGCATAGTGTGATTTGTCGCAGCGAAGTGTGACGGGTATTTGCTAGTCACCTAATATAGGCCCCGTTTCACATAAAGAAATCGCAGTTGGCGATTATGTCCTCATAACTTATGAGGAAGAAAATTTCCCTGGTGTCGTACTGACAATAATAGAAGGACCATCGGGAAAAAGGTTCGAGGTGAAAACTATGCAGATGAGTGGGGCAAACTGGCGCTGGCCTGACAAATTGGATGTACTATTTTATGATGCTTGCGATGTCTTGAAAAAATTAGAGCCGCCAGTATCAATCAACAGCCGCGGAGTATTCGGATTTACAGGTACTAATAAATAAAAGTACATCAATGAATTAATTTTTTATTACTATTAACAAAAAACCAAAAAAAAAAATAAAAAAATTGAAAAAAAAAAATTTTAAAAATTAAAAAAAGCAAAAAAACAAGTTACATCAATGAATTAATTTTTTATTATTAACAAAAAACCAAAAAATTAAAAAAAAACCAAAAATAAAAAAACAAAAAAACAAGTTACATAAATTGAATAAATTTTTTTTTATTGCTTATTTTTGTTTTAAACCTTTTTTATTTAATGTTACTTATTTCATTTCAATAACATCTAAAGTTTTAAGAACTCTTATAATGAAAAAATTAAAAAAAAAAATTCAAAAAGAAAACAACAAAAAAATAAAAATAAAAAGCTTTTGAAAAGTACGTACATTAAACTAATTTTTTTACTTATTTATTTTGGTTTTAAAACTCTTTCTTTTCATAAATAAAATAACAATAAAAATAAAAGAGTTTTAAATTTTAAATTTCTGAATATGAATTTCAATAAATCAATTTGTGTATCTTTAGGAATTTGCGTTTAAAATCAATTACAACTATTTTTTTCCATAAAATTAGAGTTTAACTAAATACCACGAAACTAGGGACGCTTTACCACGGAATAAGGTACATCAGAAAATTTTTGCCACGAAATTAGGTACATATGAGGTTCTCACACATTTTTATTTATATAAATTAAAACATTTGTTAGTTTTGTTTGAAAGTAGGTGGAAACTTATCTTAATTGATCAACTAAATGGGAAAAATTTACTTTTTTAGTTTTTCTTCATTTGTTTTATCGCAAGAGAGGTAAAAAGTCAGAAAAATCCTTAGTACCACGAAATTAGGGACACTTACCTTATATTACTAATACGCTAACATAAATTTTGTTCCATCTTCTCCGTCGAAACTACTGAACCGATTTTAAAATTAAGAACACCATTAGAAAGGTATTGCTCTCAAATAGAACTGCGCCAATTTTCATTAAAATTGGTTGGAAAATACGTCCACAATCGTCGTTGGAAAATTGACGTGTGGTTGTTGTTGCATGCTTTTGAGCACAACACAAAGTCAAGTAATAAGAAGGATAAGAAAGAATAAGTAGGAAAGAAATTTAGGAACGAAAAGAGCAGAAATAGATAGATAGAAGTTCATATGTAGGAGAATTGTGAAGACAAGTAACGACAACAACACCAACAACAACAACAAAATAGTAGCGGTGACATTAGCAACAAAAGGAGCAGCATCAACAGGAACAATAATAAAATAGTAACAGTGACAATAACAACAAACAATTATACAAAAACTATAGTTGCACCTTAGTCATAAGAAAACATCTAGAAAACTGTCGAATTTCGACAGTAGGCAGCACTCTAGTTTACTATAATACAGTGAAGCCGTAATAGCCCAGTTAGTCGAGAACGTGTGGTCCGCTCGATGACGCAAACGACCGTATGCAATTTTTAGGATTTTTTGAGCCCGTAGCAATCAGTTGTTTTACTCACACATATTTACATATATATAGTTTGTTTACATTTTGGCAGGGTTGCCATTTAGTCATTTTGGAACAAACAAGATTTTTACTAATCTTCAAAGTGTTATGCGGATTACTCTTCAATACACAACTGTGCATTATTTGCCAAATGACAAGAAAATACTAATTTAATCGTTTTTAAAGTTGTCGTTGACGACTTTTTTTATTAATTTAGTTACTTTTTTACGGCTTAGTTGGTAATTAAAACACATTTTTCTTGTAATTTTGTTGCTGCCCAATATATTTCCATCACACCTTGGTGATAGCTATCAAGGACTAAAACATAAAATAACAAAAAACACAGTCGGAACATTAAATTTACAATTGAAAATCCATAAAAAAATTATATTGGGAAGCAACAAGATTCTCACAAAAATCTGTGTTTAATTAAGAAATCTGTACTGAGTTTCTGTAACTCATATCTTTTCTAGTATAAATAGGTGGTGACATGGTGGTGTGGATCGTATTAGTGTGACATCACTTTAATTGATTTTGTTACAGAAACTCAGATTTATTGTGGCAATTTATAACTTTTTAATGTAGAAAAATTGCAGAAGAAGACCACCAAGAGTTATCAATTAAGAAAATACCGCCACCATTGTGTATAAATACAATTTTTGCTTTAATTTTCAGTAATATCTTCATTTATTAGGAGTGTTCAATATCTCAAAATTTTTACATATATTTTTACGAATAGTTACGAATTTATGTTCAATAACCCAAAAATTCGCAAAAGAGAGCCAAATTGAGAGAGTAAGACCTCGAGAGAGTTGATAAACGCTGCAAGTAAAATTTTCACTTGCAACTACTAGCAGCTTTAAAAAAATAGAAATGTCAAAAATATATGATCAAAAAAATTTCAATTGGAAATATACAAACATTTTAAACGCAAATTTCTAATTGTGTACTAAATAAGTTAGCGCAAAAACGAATCTTGATGATGTTGTGGAATAGCCAAAGTAGAATTTTGTTTTCCTAATTCAGTTATTTCCATTCATTTCCAATTTCAAAAATTTCAATTACAACCTAACCTAAAAATCAAATTGTCAAAACAGCGTATCAGCTGTTTTCTTGCGAATGTTTACGATTTTGTGTTCAATTACTTTGGTTGATAATTTTCTCTTTTTCTCGTTTTTACTCTTAATTTGACATTGACGCTCTTTTTGCAAGTACGTGCAAGTAAAGTTGTTGAACAAAGCTATTATCTTGTTATTAATTTATATATATATATATATATATATATATATATATATATATATATATATATATATATATATATATATATATATATTTACATTTTGTTTGGGATTTAAAAAAAATTTATAAACGTTTTCCTTCCTTTCTTTTTAAAAATTAAAGTATCTAATAATAAATGGTTCGTTTAAGTAGACATACTATTTTTTCCATGTTAACACATATATGTATATTCGATAACATTTTACAATCTTCTTGAGTTAGTTGTATAATGCTGTGAAAATTACTGTTTAAATATTTAATAACTAAAAATGTTCAACTGGCAACCCTTATACCTTGCAACCATGCGAGCGATCAGCTGCCACGTTTTTACGTAAAAAATCAAAATGATTTTGATTTCTGCGGTTCTGCGGCTTCTGCGTCGTACGTCGTTGAATAATCGATTACATACAAATCCCATTAAATAGGTTGGATCAGCTGACACGGTACACGGGTTTACGTTCTCGACTAACTGGGCTATAAGACTTAATATAGCCGTCATCGGAAAAGTGGGATTGGTACCTCCCATACTAAATAATGCTTTAAATCAGCGATGCGCATCCTCTTGCCCGCGGGCAGACCAGCTGTTTGCGATTCACATGTATACACACCGATTGTCACTAATAGCCCAGTTAGTTGAGAACGTGTGGTCCGCTCGCTGACGCAAACGCCCGTATGCAATTTTTAGGATTTTTTGAGCCCGTAGCAATCAGCTGTTTTACTCACACATATTTTCATATATATATAGTTTGTTTACATTTTGGCAGGGTTGCCGTTTAGTCATTTTTGAACAAACAAGATTTTTACTAATCTTCAAAGTGTTATGCGGATTACTCTTCAATACACAACTGTGCATTATTTGCCAAATGACAAGAAAATACTAATTTAATCGTTTTTAAAGTTGTCGTTGACGACTTTTTTTTATTAATTTAGTTACTTTTTTACGGCTTAGTTGGTAATTAAAACACATTTTTCATGTAATTTTGTTGCTGCCCAATATATTTCCATCACACCTTGGTGATAGTTATCAAGGACTAAAACATAAAATAACAAAAAACACAGTCAGAACATTAAATTTACAATTGAAAATCCATAAAAAATTATATTGGGAAGCAACAAGATTCTCACAAAAATCTGTGTTTAATTAAGAAATCTGTACTGAGTTTCTGTAACTCATATCTTTTCTAGTATAAATAGGTGGTGACAAAGTGTGGATCGTATTAGTGTGACATCACTTTAATTGATTTTGTTACAGAAACTCAGATTTATTGTGGCAATTTATAACTTTTTAATGTAGAAAAATTGCAGAAGAAGACCACCAAGAGTTATCAATTAAGAAAATACCGCCACCATTGTGGATAAATACAATTTTTGCTTTAATTTTCAGTAATATCTTCATTTATTAGGAGTGTTCATTGTCTCAAAATTTTTACATATTTTTACGAATAGTTACGAATTTATGTTCAATAACCCAAAAAATTCGCAAAAGGGAGCCAAATTGAGAGAGTAAGACCTCGTGAGAGAGAGTTGATAAACGCTGCAAGTAAAAGTTTCACTTGCAACTACTAGCAGCTTTAACAAAAATTGAAGTGTCAAAAATATATGATCACAAAAATTTCAATTGGAAATATACAAACATTTTAAACGCAAATTTCTAATTGTGTACTAAACAAGTTAGCGCAAAAACGAATCTTGATGATGTTTTGGAATAGCCAAAGTAGAATTTTGTTTTCCTAATTCAGTTATTTCCATTCATTTCCAATTTCAAAAATTTCAATTACAAGCTAACCTAAAAATCAAATTGTCAAAACAGCGTATCAGCTTTTTCTTGCGAATGTTTACGATTTTGTGTTCAATTACTTTGGTTGATAATTTTCTCTTTTTCTCGTTTTTACTCTTAATTTGACATTGACGCTCTTTTTGCAAGTGCTTGCAAGTAAAGTTGTTGAACAAAGCTATTATCTTGTTATTAATTTATATATATATATTTACATTTTGTTTGGGATTTAAAAAAAATTTATAAACGTTTTCTTTCCTTTCTTTTTAAAAATTAAAGTAATAATAAATGTTTCGTTTAAGTAGACATCATAAATGCTGCATAAACGAGACCATTTTCGAATTCATGAAACTGCTGCATAAACGAGACCATTTTCGAATTCATGAAATTAAGAGTTCACGAATTCTGCCGTATTAACGTAGTAATTAATTTGCTCTATTTTGTCAAATTCACGCTTTGGAAATAACTCTAAAATCAAAGGGACAATACTATTTGTTTTGTTTTAATACATTTGGGATGCAGTGATGTATTATTTGACAAAAATGTACCAAATATGTCAGCGTAGTACCTATGTACTTTTGGTTACCGGAATGTACCAAAAAAAAGTACAATTGTACCACATTTTCCATCCCTGGCATAGATTACAGGACATAGTTTCCTGAAGGGGAAAAAGGGCCGAAACGTGGAAAATAGTTAAAATGGTTGCACTATGGAGAAATACTTTATATTTAATTTTTTTTGTGCACTTAAGCAAACTAGATTTCGTGCAATTGAATATAAAGTAGCCCGGTGTTTTATGTTATAAAATAAGGTTCGTATACATACATATGTACATATATAGCAAGGATAGGCATTTTTGCACTACCGCTCAAAGAGAGTGGTAGTGAAAAATTGATCTGCACTACCAATCAATAATTAATACGAGTGCAAATTTGACTTGCAACAGGCCAATCAATTTATAAACTGCAATGAAGCTTATGGGATATTGTACACATATAATTAGGCTTAGAAAAGTGAACGGAAACCAACACAGAATGGTAATACGTTTTATATGCATAAGTATTTTTTTACCTTCCTCTTCTTTAAAAAAATTTACTGAAACTTTATCATTCACTGATATATACAAGACATATTAACATGCCGTCGTTCCAGTCCTCATGTATGGCGCAGAAGCATGGACTATATCAAAAGCAGATGAGATGGCGCTTGGAGTATTCGAGAGGAAAGTTCTTCGGAGGATTTATGGACCTTTGCGCGTTAGCGAGGACGAGGATCGACGGAGATTTGACGACGAGCTGTACGAGCTGTACGCAGACATCGACATTGTTCAGCGAATAAAGATCCAGCGGCTGCGCTGGGCAGGTCATGTCGAGAGAATGGACGAAGGTGCTACAGCCAAGAAAGTATTTCTATCAAAACCCTCTGAACGCGGAAGAAAAGGGGGGCCTCCACTGCGTTGGGAAGATCAGGTGGACAGTTTTCCCAAGTGGCGCCATGCTGCACGAAACAGAAATAGCTGAGGCGCTTTATTGAACTCGGCCAGAATCGTCTAGACGGTTACGTGCCAATTAAGTAAGTAAGTAAGTAGTATAAACTACAATGGGAATAAATATGCAATTTATAAGAGTATCTGAACTTGAGATTTTACTTAATGTCTGTCATAATGGAATATTAGAAAACTAAATTATATAAGAAAATTATTATACTCAGCTATACTAGTACACAGAGTATTATAGTTTTAATCACATAACGGTGGAGTGTAACACCATAAAATAATCGAGATAGATATTGACTTATATATATCAAATTGATCAGGGGTAAAAAAGAAATCGATTGAGCCATGTCCGTCCGTCTGTCCGTCCGTCTGTCTGTCTGTACGCACGATAACTCGCGCAAAAATTGAAATATTTTGATGAAATTTGGAATGCAAGTTGGTATCAAGACTGGAACGGATGGTATTGAAAATGGGCGAAATCGGACCATGACCACGCCCACTTCCCCTATATAGTAAAAATCGGAAATTTTGTATCTCAGTCACTAATAGAGCTAGAGTGATAAAATTTCACCCACGTGTGGAGCTCAGGCCCTAATGAAGAAATTTGGTGAGATTTTGAAAAATGGGCGGTGCCACGCCCACTTATTAAGGGCCAAACATTGAAAGTTTTATATGTCATATCTCAGAAACCGTTGAAGATATATCGATGAAATTTGGTAGGCGTGATATACTTACTTAGGCAAATGTTTGGACGAAAAATTGCCAAAATCGGTTAACGACCACGCCCACTTTTATATATGGGTATTATAAAGTGACCTAATAAAAACATTTTAAGCGATATCTCTGTCAAATATAAAGGTATATCATTGAAATTTTATGGAAGGAGTCCAACTGCGGATATAAAACGAAAAGCATAAAACTTTTGGAAAATGGGCGTGGCACCGCCTCTTTTTAGAAGCAGGAATATACGAGATTTCTGAGCCCATAACTCGACAAATAATTTAAATATAATGACGAAACTTGGTGTGTACACTTTTATTGGTTGTGGTAATACATGTTCAAAATTTTACCGAAATCGGTTGGCGACCACCGATTATATATGGGAACTATAAAGGGGCCTAATAAAAATATTTTAAGCGATATCTTTGTCAAATATAAAGATAATTCATTCAAATTTTGTGGCATGAGTTCCACAATAGACCGGAAACAAAAAATATAAAAATTTGGAAAATGGGCGTGGCACCGCCTCTTTTTAGACAAAGGAATATACGAAATTTCGGAGCCCATAACTCGACAAATAATTGAGACATTAAGACGAAACTTGGTTTATACACTTTTATAACTTGTGCTAATAGACACGCAAAAATTTATTCAAATCGGTTTATGACCACGCCTACTTTTTAACAAAGATATTTCTGGAACACCCTTTGGGAATTTGTAACGTGACATCTTTGTAACTAGAAGTCATAAAGGAATGAAATTTTGCACAAAGAATAATACATATTCATATGCTTAGTTGGATGACTGATAAAAATGTTGAAAATGGGCGTGGCTACGCCTACTTTATGCAGCACTCGCTTTATATAAGATACACCGTGTTTTCATCAAACGCAAACAAACAATGAAACCATACAGCTGAGTATCTGAGAACGCTACCACCGGGCGATATTTCGTTCTACGTTGGATCTGTTTAAGGCTTAAAGATGTAAAATCATATATATTATTTCTAATTGGTGTTTTTTTGCAATCCCTTTTTCTGCTCACATAATTTACCAAAATTAATAAGTAAGGCATCGTTTTAAAGGTATAAATTAGCTATAACAGTATTTTATTGGGCGTGGTACTTTTTTTCATAGTATTTTGCAAAAATAAAATGTTTAAATTTAAACTAAAAGATTTGCGCCCAAAACTATGCCTTCAGAATTATTTTATTCTAACAAGAGTACAGAGTTAAATACAAATTTCAAATGTAGATGTCGCTCCAGTTGAACAGTCGTGTATATTTTAAAACAGTTTTATAAGCTTCATCCATGCAATGACCTTATGCCGTTATGAGAAAATATGCTGAAATTTAAAAAAAATTGGCCATGAGGGGCAAATTTTCAAATATTTATAAGTCAAAACTCAGGAACTGTAGCAGATAAATCGATTAAGCTTCGGCC
This sequence comes from Urophora cardui, assembly GCA_960531455.1. Lineage (NCBI taxonomy): Eukaryota > Metazoa > Arthropoda > Insecta > Diptera > Tephritidae > Urophora > Urophora cardui. Next base: position 57,263,305 of record OY482670.1, read on the forward strand.
ACTGATTTGCTTGCCAAGACAACCGTGTGGAAAAAAAATTACCCAAGTCGGCAGGGACCACATATCTGTACATAAAAATATATGTAAAATATATAAAAATATAATGCACATACCTATATAGGTATAATAAAAACATTTTATGCGATATCTTTGTCAAACATATACATAGGTAATTCATTGAAAGTTCCACCAAACCAAATAAATAATAAGATTTTTAAAATGGGCGTGACAGCACAAACCATACCGACTGGCGCCACGTATGTTTTGTTATTTTTTGCGCAAGATGCGCACGGGTCCGGCTAGTAATTGATATATTTTAGTTTTTGTTAACCGTATATATTGTTTTGCTTTCAAATAAATAGCTCTAACGTTAATGGAGCATATACTTATATTCAGGGACCATAATAATCATTATGCCTTATATTTTCAAAGGAAAAAATCAAATACTTGCAAACATCGTTGAAGAGTATCGAGTGCGCTTGTCTGAAAGAGCACTATCCGAATCCTATCCATTTTAAGCGTTATCCATAAAACTCAAAAATAATCATTATTTTTTGAATGATGATTATTTCTGAAAAATAAAATATCACTCAAGGAATAAGTTTTATTTCTGATCGAAAAAATTAAAACTCAAATAATAATTATTATTTCTGAAAAATAAAATATCACTCAAGGAATAAGTATTATTTCTAATCGAAAAAAATAAAACTCATACAATAATGATTATCTCTGAAAGATAGAATATCACTCAGGGAATAAGTGTTATTTCTGATCGAAAAAATAAAACTAAAAAAATAATGATTATTTTTGATGGATTGTATAAAAACTCAACATATAATGATTAAATCTTGATTTTTATTATAAAACTCATAATGATTAGGGTCCCTGCTTATATTATTAATTTATTTTGGTTACCTGTTTCTGGTTTTAGTTACTTTTATTTTGAATTTTGGTAAATTTTATATTTTTTAAGTGGCAACGCTGGTTGAAGCACAGGCGGCTCAAACTATGTTTGGTCACCTAAACACTCATTTCAATAATTTTATGCTTTTTTTGGTGTTTTTAATGTTTTTTTTGTTTGGGAATGAAGTTGTCTGAACTTATTTTGGTCTCATTAAACATACAAATGTATGTATGTCGCTAGCATAGAGTGCAAACTGTGTAAGTTCACTTTTATGAAAAAGCGTATTTTTATGTAGAACGCTAGAAAAGTCAAATACGCACCACGCTAAACAAATCAGTGATATTTGTCATATTTCTACTCGTTGTTATTCAGTGATACGCAAATTGTGTAATTCCAAAAAGCGAAGAAAATTGTGCAAGTCCAAAATATTTACATGAACAGAAATTTTTTTTTTCATTTCGAAATTTTTTTATTTTTTGTTTTTGTCTCCTAGAAAGTTTGAAAAAAGGACTTACACAATTTGCACCAGGGACCGGGAGTTTTATTCCTTTTATAATAAAACGCCAAAGAAAAAAATTATATTTGGAGGAATATTTTATTTGGACAAAAATAATCAATCAACTCAGAGTTTTATTTTTTAAGGACAGCGATAAAATAAATACTTGGAGTTTTATTTTTTAGCTCCAGCGATAAAATAAAAACCTGGAGTTTTATTTTTTAACTCCAAAAAAATAACTAACGAACCCCTTAACCGAATTGCATAAATTTGGTATCAGACGAAAGGTAATTCAGTAAGCTTTTTAATGGTGGTACCCATGCCACGGTTACCACTAGTGCTGGAAGCGATATCGATATAATATCGATTCATCGATGTTTTTGAACTTTTTCGATATATCGATAGTTTTTTTCCTATATTCGATATATCGACGGTCATGGATCCATCACTGATAAACGCGGAAAGAAGCTGGTAAAAGGCAACATTGCCGTTTTGTGGGTAATTCCCCAAATTTGGAGATTTTTTTAAAATTTGATTCCTATGTAGAAATTCCTGTGTTTAAAAGTAATGTAAATACGAACATTTTTTTTTTAAGTGTTCATTGTAGAATTGCAAAATCAAGAAAAAACATTTTAAATTAAAAAATTTTTATTTCTATTTTAAGCACTATGAGATTTTGAACCAAAAACTTATGTTTTTTTCCATTCATTTTTATTTTTAATTTAAACATTTTGTTTTTAAATCCCAAATACATTTTAATTCCAAAAATTTCATTTTTAATTTAAAAAATTCATTTCTAAAATAAAATGACTTGGTTGAAAACGTGCATTATAAAAATAAAAATTTTATTTTTGATTTATTTTCTCTGAGTGTAAAAGGTATTTAGAATGCTTATTAATTTGTCTATTTCAAACCTTTTAATCTTTAACATTGTTTTTTAAATAACTTAAATGCGAAATATTTCAGTGAACTGTAATTGATACCTACTCTTTCTGGCTGGAACAGAATTAACCTTTTTTGTTTTTTTTTATTTGATTATTGAATTCCCTTTTAAAAAAAGATTTCTGTTGATAATAAATTGAAATATTTAGTTTAAATGTTTATTTAGTTAATTTTTAGAGTAATATAAATGACTGTCACTCTCGTTCAATTCAGGGCATAATAATGAATGCAGACATTTCGAAAAATAAAGCTGTTATATATAGATATGTTAAATTAAGGTTTATATAAAGTAGAGCTCTCGATTTTTTTTGAACATTTTCGAGTAGCCCGAACAAATGCTGTTCAAATCCTCGAACACTTGTTTGTTTGTTTATTACCCGTATGTTTGCACGGGCATTTGAAGTTTGTATTTTTCGTTTGTTTATTTTTTTTTTGTTGTCTTCATATGTATTTTTTTATTTTTGTTTTCCTGATACAAATTTTTTTGTCTGTAAGCTCGAATGCTCGAATGTTTGTACGGGCATTTGAACAACAAACGAGCCTCAGACAAATTCGATCTTTTCGAATTGTTTGATACCCGGGTATCTAGAACTCTAATATAAAGGTCGATATATCGATAATATCGATGTTTTTTCCCAAAAATATCGAAAATATCGATACTCGTAAACATCGATGTTTTTCCAGCACTAGTTACCACTCAAACCAAGGTTGCCACCTATTTTTTCATTTTTCCCAATTTTACCGTAAAAAATTCCATATAAAACACCAAGGCCAATAACTAGCGAACCCCATAACCGATTTAAAAAAATTTGGTACCAAATGAAAGGTAATTGAGTAAACATTTTAATGGTATCCATGCCAAGGTTGCCAATGCGTGGTCATAAACCGATTTCAATAAATTTTTGCGTGTCTATTAATACAAGTTATAAAAGTGTATAAACCAAGTTTCGTCATAATATCTCAATTATTTGTCGAGTTATGGCCTCCGAAATCTCGTAGATTCCTTTGTCTAAAAAGAGGCGGAGCCACGCCCATTTTCCACAATTTTTCTATTTTTTTTCCGGTCTGTTGTAGAACTCATGCCACAAAATTTCAATGAATAATCTTTATATTTGACAGAGATATCGATTAAAATGTTTCTATTAGGCCACTTTATAATACCCATATATAAAAATGGGCGTGGTCGTCAACAGATTTCGCTAAAATTTTGAACATATATTACTACAAGTAATAAAAGTGTATACACCAAGTTTCGTCATAATATATCAATTATTTGTAAAGTTATAGGCTAAGAAATCACGTATATTCCTGCTTCTAAAAGGAGGCGGTGCCACGCCCATTTTCCAAAATTTTTGTGTTTTCTGTTTTATGTCCGTAGTTGGACTCCTGCCATAAAATTTCAATGATATATCTTTATACTCAGCTGTACTAGTACACAGAGTATTATAATTTTGATTTCCTAACGGTGGATTGTAACAGAACGAAATAATCGAGATAGATATAGACTTATATATATCAAAACTAGCTGTACCCGGCCAAGCTTTGCTTTGGCCCACTTCCTATTATAGGCATTAGAAGCGAAAAACGGCACACTTTAAAATAAGTTGGAAGTATCTAGGTACCGAAATTTCCTCGAGCTGCCTACCTCAGCAAAATCAGATAAGTTTAAAAAAAAGTGAAGGCAACAATGTCTTTATACCTTTTTTCTTCACATTAGTCTCCCACTCCCTTTCCCTCTATTATTCCCTTTCCATTTATCTTTCCCTTTTCTTTCATTTCCGCCTCCGTTTTCTTTTTGCTTTCCAGTCACATTTCCGCTTACCTTTCCCTTTCTCTACCGCTCTTTCTTACCTCTCCTTTTCTGTTTTTCTCGTTTTCATTACCCTCTTATTCTTTCTCCAATTCCCTGTCTTCCCGTCTCTCTCCCATCCTCTTGATTATATTCTCCCTCTTCTTTTCCATATCTTTGCCTTTCCCATTCTCATTACCCTTCCCCTTTGCTTTTCCCTAGGGAACCGGGTTTAGTATAACATAGCCCTGCATTCCACTTCTTATTTTATACCATCGTTGTTTAAAAATATCTCGTGGCATCCGTGTCCACTCCTCTACCCATAATTGAGTACCGGGCCTAAGAATCACAATAAAAATAGCTCTATGTAGCAACCCTTGTCAACACCTGTAATTTTATATCGGTATTGCTCAGCAACATCCCGGGTTCATCCGGATCCAGTTATTGACCCACATCTGGTGACCCGACCTAGGAATAATGGGTGCATACCTATATAAAATCCCAGCTCAACACCCTTTATTTGATACCAATATTGCTGGAAAATATTCCGTGGTCATACGTCCACGTTTCGACCCATATTTTGGGACCCGACATAGGAATGATAATAATTTTAGTTCTATGGAAGAGTCATGCCAATATCCCTGAGAAATATTCAGTGGTCCACGTTTTGACCCATATCTGGGAATCATAATGGGTACTGCTCCATATTAAATAGTAATAGGTACGGCTCCATATAAAATTCCTGCTCAAAACCTTTCATTTGATACCAATATACCTGAGAAATATCCCAGTGTTATCCGGGTCCACGTATTGACCCACATCTTGGTACCCGACCTAGGAATCATAATGAATTCATTTCTATGTAAATTTTCTGTGTAAAATACCCTTTAATTGATACCTTTACTTACCTGAATTGGCACGTACCCGTCTAGACGATTTTGGCCGAGTCTAATAAAGCACGCGAGATATTTCTGTTTCGTACAGCATGGCGCTATTTGGTAATACCTAGGGAGTCAGTATCACTGTCCACCTGATTTTCCCAACGCATTGGAGGTCTCCTATTTCTTCTGCGTTCAGCAGGTTTCGATAGAAATTGATACCAATATATCTTAAAAATATTCCGGGGTCATTCGGGTCCACGTTTCGATCCACATCTGGAAACCCGACCTCTCTTAGGCTTCCACTAGCTTTCCCTCTTTCATCTCCGTTTCCTTTTCCTTACCCCTCTCTACTCTCTACTCTCCTCCTCTCATTCGTTACCCTTTCTCACTCTAAATCTCTCTCTCCCCTTCGCTCTCCCATTCTATTTTCGTTTTCTTCAACTTGAATTCCCATTCCATTCGATTTTCCTCTTCCTTTTTATTTCCCTTTCCTAAGCAACCAGGTTGAGCATTACATCTAGAATATCTCTGTATTGAAGTCATGATTCCCACTTTTCGGTTTCATCCGAGTCCAGGTTGTGACCCATATCTGGGGATAGGCCGATTCCCATAAGAGTTATAATCAAGCATGGGCACCACCACAAGCGAACAAGCAGAGAGCGTGAGCATGCAGTAGTGTGCTTAAAATTGCACAATGAGGCAAAATTCAAAAATTTTTCGTAACTTCGTGTGTTGATGAAAATTTAATTATATCAGATTTTATAGCATGGAAATAGAGGTTATATTAAAAATATGTATGTTTGTAGATACAAATTTAATAAAAAATAAATGTTGATTGATTTCGATTCACATTCGAATTAATTGCAATTTCAATATAAAAGCATACAAAATTAACCCATTTTCAATTTTAAAGAGTTGAAAATGGCATAAAAAATTATACTTCATTTGATTTCAAATGGCTACATTTAACACTATTGAGAATATTTAAAATAAAAAATAATAAATTTCCCAACCAATCTTAAACATTTTAAAAAAAAATTCATACATCAGTCGCCCACTGTTGTTACGGACAAAAAAAAAAGGCATCAACCTGCTTCCATCACTGTTGAAGGCGAACTGAATCGTTTTCTCGCTGAAATAATTACGCTCTGAATTTGTGTACGTATACATTTTTTTACGCTCGCAGCACAAAGAGCTCTCTTTGCCTATGTCCGCTGATCATCTATCTATTATATAAAAATGAATGTGTGTGTGTGTGTGTGTGTGTGTGTCTTTTACCCAGTTGAAATCAAATGTATTGATACACGAAGCATGCATGTTGTGTGCATGGAAAAGTGCGTACACAGCATGATTTGTGAAAATAAACAAATTTTATAAAATCTTGATTCACCCAAAATAAGAATTCTATAAGTATACATGAAAAAATATCATGCGATGTGGATGTGATATGCATGAAATTATAAATTATTTTATTTTTTACAATTGATTAGTGCTTCTGCATGCTTTCTGCATTGGTACAAATGAAGGGTTAGGGTATGCATGCTCCCTGAGAAACTATACGTGTAAAAAGGAAATAGACGAGCATTTATACTGGCATGCATACACGGCTCCAATTCATGCTTCCAAAATTGATGTTGTATCCATAAGATTCCAACTGGGTATGGACTCCAAAATAGATTCATGTGGTACTAGCGCACATAAAGGGGTATATAGAATTTCGAAAAAGTCGGAACTTCCTGGAATATAGGCCCAAATGAAAGGTGTTGAACAGCCCTTCAACATACAGTTATTTTCATTGCGATGCCTAGGCCGGATACCCAGATATCGGTCAAAACGTACCGAGTGGCCCCGGAAAGTTTCTGAGCGATATTGGTATCAAATGAAAGCTGTTGATGAGGCCTTCAACAAAAAGCTCTTTAAATAGTTACGCCTAAAGGTAAAGCTAAAGGTAAAGGTAAAGGTAAAGGTAAAGGTAAAGGTAAAGGTAAAGGTAAAGGTAAAGGTAAAGGTAAAGGTAAAGGTAAAGGTAAAGCTAAAGGTAAAGGTAAAGGTAAAGGTAAAGGTAAAGGTAAAGGTAAAGGTAAAGGTAAAGGTAAAGGTAAAGGTAAAGGTAAAGGTAAAGGTAAAGGTAAAGGTAAAGGTAAAGGTAAAGGTAAAGGTAAAGGTAAAGGTAAAGGTAAAGGTAAAGGTAAAGGTAAAGGTAAAGGTAAAGGTAAAGGTAAAGGTAAAGGTAAAGGTAAAGGTAAAGGTAAAGGTAAAGTTAAAGGTAAAGGTAAAGGTAAAGGTAAAGGTAAAGGTAAAGGTAAAGGTAAAGGTAAAGGTAAAGGTAAAGGTAAAGGTAAAGGTAAAGGTAAAGGTAAAGGTAAAGGTAAAGGTAAATGTAAAGGTAAAGGTAAAGGTAAAGGTAAAGGTAAAGGTAAAGGTAAAGGTAAAGGTAAAGGTAAAGGTAAAGGTAAAGGTAAAGGTAAAGGTAACGGTAAACGTAAAGGTAAAGGTAAAGGTAAAGGTAAAGGTAAAGGTAAAGGTAAAGGTAAAGCTAAAGGTAAAGGTAAAGGTAAAGCTAAAGGTAAAGGTAAAGGTAAAGGTAAAGGTAAAGGTAAAGGTAAAGGTAAAGGTAAAGGTAAAGGTAAAGGTAAAGGTAAAGGTAAAGGTAAAGGTAAAGGTAAAGGTAAAGGTAAAGGTAAAGGTAAAGGTAAAGGTAAAGGTAAATGTAAATGTAAAGGTAAAGGTAAAGGTAAAGGTAAAGGTAAAGGTAAAGGTAAAGGTAAAGGTAAAGGTAAAGGTAAAGGTAAAGGTAAAGGTAAAGGTAAAGGTAAAGGTAAAGGTAAAAGTAAAGGTAAAGGTAAAGGTAAAGGTAAAGGTAAAGGTAAAGGTAAAGGTAAAGGTAAAGGTAAAGGTAAAGGTAAAGGTAAAGGTAAAGGTAAAGGTAAAGGTAAAGGTAAAGGTAAAGGTAAATGTAAATGTAAAGGTAAAGGTAAAGGTAAAGGTAAAGGTAAAGGTAAAGGTAAAGGTAAAGGTAAAGGTAAAGGTAAAGGTAAAGGTAAAGGTAAAAGTAAAGGTAAAGGTAAAGGTAAAGGTAAAGGTAAAGGTAAAGGTAAAGGTAAAGGTAAAGGTAAAGGTAAAGGTGAAGGTAAAGGTAAAGGTAAAGGTAAAGGTAAAGGTAAAGGTAAAGGTAAAGGTAAAGGTAAAGGTAAAGGTAAAGGTAAAGGTAAAGGTAAATGTAAAGGTAAAGGTAAAGGTAAAGGTAAAGGTAAAGGTAAAGGTAAAGGTAAAGGTAAAGGTAAAGGTAAAGGTAAAGGTAAAGGTAAAGGTAAAGGTAAAGGTAAAGGTAAAGGTAAAGGTAAAGGTAAAGGTAAAGGTAAAGGTAAAGGTAAAGGTAAAGGTAAAGGTAAAGGTAAAGGTAAAGGTAAAGGTAAAGGTAAAGGTAAAGGTAAAGGTAAAGGTAAAGGTAAAGGTAAAGGTAAAGGTAAAGGTAAAGGTAAAGGTAAAGGTAAAGGTAAAGGTAAAGGTAAAGCTAAAGGTAAAGGTAAAGGTAAAGGTAAAGGTAAAGGTAAAGGTAAAGGTAAAGGGTAAAGGTAAAGGTAAAGGTAAAGGTAAAGGTAAAGGTAAAGGTAAAGGTAAAGCTAAAGGTAAAGGTAAAGGTAAAGGTAAAGGTAAAGGTAAAGGTAAAGGTAAAGGTAAAGGTAAAGGTAAAGGTAAAAGTAAAGGTAAAGGTAAAGGTAAAGGTAAAGGTAAAGGTAAAGGGAAGGGTAAAGGTAAAGGTAAAGGTAAAGGTAAAGGTAAAGGGTAAAGGTAAAGGTAAAGGTAAAGGTAAAGGTAAAGGTAAAGGTAAAGGTAAAGGTAAAGGTAAAGGTAAAGGTAAAGGTAAAGGTAAAGGTAAAGGTAAAGGTAAAGGTAAAGGTAAAGGTAAAGGTAAAGGTAAAGGTGAAGGTAAAGGTAAAGGTAAAGGTAAAGGTAAAGGTAAAGGTAAAGGTAAAGGTAAAGGTAAAGGTAAAGGTAAAGGTAAAGGTAAAGGTAAAGGTAAAGGTAAAGGTAAAGGTAAAGGTAAAGGTAAAGGTAAAGGTAAAGGTAAAGGTAAAGGTAAAGGTAAAGGTAAAGGTAAAGGTAAAGGTAAAGGTAAAGGTAAAGGTAAAGGTAAAGGTAAAGGTAAAGGTAAAGGTAAAGGTAAAGGTAAAGGTAAAGGTGAAGGTAAAGGTAAAGGTAAAGGTAAAGGTAAAGGTAAAGGTAAAGGTAAAGGTAAAGGTAAAGGTAAAGGTAAAGGTAAAGGTAAAGGTAAAGGTAAAGGTAAAGGTAAAGGTAAAGGTAAAGGTAAAGGTAAAGGTAAAGGTGAAGGTAAAGGTAAAGGTAAAGGTAAAGGTAAAGGTAAAACTAAAGGGAAATGGGAAAAACTGTTTATGGGTCAAAACTTAGACCCCGATGACCCTCCAAGATTTCTGAACGATATTGGTAGCAAATGAAAGGTCTTGATGAGGCCTTCGAAGTAGAACTATTTTATTTGTGATGCCTAGGTCGGGTCCCCAAATATAGGTAAAACCGTGGACCCGGATAACCCTCGAATGTTTCTGGCCGATATTGGTATCAAATGAAAGGTATTGATGATGACTTCGACACAGTACTATTATAACCGGACATGGGCAAAGAGAGCTCTTTGTGCTGCGAGCGTAAAAAAATGTATACGTACACAAATTCAGAGCATAATTATTTCAGCAAGAAAACGATTCAGTTCGCCTTCAACAGTGATGGAAGCAGGTTGATGCCTTTTTTTTGTCCGTAACAACAGTGGGCGACTGATGTATGAAATTTTTTTAAAATGTTTAAGATTGGTTGGGAAATTTATTATTTTTTTATTTTAAATATTCTCAATAGTGTTAAATGTAGCCAAATGAAGTATAATTTTTTATGCCATTTTCAACTCTTTAAAATTGAAAATGGGTTAATTTTGTATGCTTTTATATTGAAATTGCAATTAATTCGAATGTGAATCGAAATCAATCAACATTTATTTTTTATTAAATTTGTATCTACAAACATACATATTTTTAATATAACCTCTATTTCCATGCTATAAAATCTGATATAATTAAATTTCCATCAACACACGAAGTTACGAAAAATTTTTGAATTTTGCCTCATTGTGCAATTTTAAGCAAACTACTACATGCTCACTAGGGTGCTTTTAATTTGTATGAAAAATTTAAAAGTTCATAAAAAGACTGTATCGCCCCCTCAATCTGTAGTAACATGGTCAAAGATATCACACATAAATTTTGGTCCCGATTGGTGGCGGTTAAGGCGTGGCGCATTGAGGTCAAAGTTCAGAAAACTCTATGAAGGGTCAAAAAATCAAAATATTTTTTTTAATTACACTGGATCACAAAATGAAATTTTTTGTCTGTACTTTGGACGTGACTATCCTATCTATATGTAAAATCGGTCGCTGATTCCGAAAATCGGGTTCATTTTTAATTCTATGGGAAGGTTTTTGAGATATCGGCAATTTACCGTTATTTGGCCAATGGGTACACTTAATCCAGTATAGCTCTTTAACACAGTGAGTTATCTTCTTTGGGGTGACACCATACGAAAGAAAATTAAATTTCTTTTTCGCGGCTCCTATAACATTTTTCTCTAACTCTTATAGTTTCTGAAATATTGACGATTAAATTTTATCAATATCTTTAAAACCAATGTCTTCACCTTCGGTTTTAATCTTTTACGTGAAGCTCCATTCCATTAGCAAAAAAATAAGCTATCAACGAAGAAAATCCATGGTAAAATGGAAAAGTTATAGGCGATCAAGTAAATACAGCCAAGTCGCACAATGCCTCTACACGGGTATATTTTATGCATGTTATACCCGTAAATGGGCTTGTATCTACCGCGCTGCCAATGTGCTGCTACTGCAGATGTGTAGGTATTTGTACAATATGCATAGAATGTACGCGTGCAGAGGCATTGCGCGACCTGGCTGTATTTACTTGATCGCCTATAACTTTTCCATTTTACAATGGATTTTCATCGTTGATAGCTTATTTTTTTGATAATAGAATGGAGCTTCATGAAAAGGAGTAAAACCGAAGGTAAAAATATTGGTTTTAAAGATATTGCCTGACAAAGTCAATTTTTTCTTCAAAAAATCGTAAAATTTAATCGTCAATATTTCAGAAACTATAAGAGTTAGAGAAAAATGTTATAGGAGCCGTGAAAAGGAAATTTAATTTTATTTCGTTTGGTGTCACCCTAAGGAATATAACTCACTGTGTTAAAGAGATATACAGGATTAAGTGGACACATTGGCCAAATAACGGTAAATTGCCGATATCTCAAAAACCTTCCCATAGAATTAAAAATGAACCCGATTTTCGGAATCAGCGACCGATTTTACATATAGAAAGGATGGTTGCGTTCAGAGTATTTTTTGGCTGTAGAGCAGTGTTATATAATACCCAAAATCAGTACTTCTATACCCAATGATAACAAATATTAATTTTGGTCCCGATTTATGACGGTTTACTGGTGTTTCAAGGGGGTCAAAGTTCAGATTACCATATGCGACACTAAAAATGTAAGTCTTCTATGGCAATCTGAACATTGACCCCCTTAAAACACCACTAAACCGTCATAAATCGGAACCAAAATTTATATTTGTTATCATTGGGTATAGAAGAATTAATTTTGGGTATTAGATATTTAAAAAAAATATTTTGATTTTTTGACCCTTCATAGAGTTTTCTGAACTTTGACCTCAATGCGCCACGCCTTAACCGCCACCAATCGGGACCAAAATTTATGTGTGATATCTTTGACCATGTTACTACAGATTGAGGGGGCGATACAGTAAAATATCGTTAATTTGAATTTTAAACGCACTCTAATGCTCACGTTCCCCGCTTGTTCGCTTGTGGTGGTGCCCATGCTTGATGATCGGGGTGAAAAGAGAAATCGATTGAGCCATGTCCGTCCGTCTGTCCGTCTGTGCGTCTGTTTGTAATGCAAGTTGGTAACAAGACTGGGACGGATGGTATTGAAAATGGAAATTTGGTATCTCAGTCATTAATAGAGCTGGGATGATAAGATTTCACCCACGTGTAGATCTCAGGCCCTTATGAAGAAATTTGGTGAAATTTTGAAAAACGGGCGGTGCCACGCCCACTTATTAAGGGCCAATAATTGAAAGTTTTATAAGCCATAACTCAGAAACCGTAGCAGATATATCGATGAAATTTGGTACGCATGATTAACTTACTTAGGCAAATGTTTGAACGAAAAATTGTCAAAATCGGTTGACGACCACGCCCACTTTTATATATGGGTATTATAAAGTGACATTTTAAGCGATATCTCCGTCAAATATAAGGATATATCATTGAAATTTAATGGCAGGAGTCCAACTATGGACATAAAACAAAAACCACAAAAATTTTGGAAAATGGGCGTCGCATGGCCTACCTTTAGAAGGAGGGATATACGAGATTTCTGAGCCTATAACTCGACAAATAATTGAGATATTATGACGAAACTTGGTTTATACACTTTTATAACTTGTGTTAATAGACACGCAAAAATTTATTGAAATCGGTTTATGACCACGCCTAATTTTTAACAAAGATACTATTTCTGGAACACCTTTTGGGAATTTTTAACGTGACCTCTTTGTAACTAGAAGTCATAATGGAATGAAATTTTGCACAAAGAATAATATTCATATGCTTAGTTGGATGACTGATAAAAATTAAAAAAATGGGCGTGGCTACTCCCACTTTATGCAGCACTCGCTTTATATAAAGTACACCGTGTTTCCAACAAACGCAAACAAACAATGAAAGCATACAGCTGAGGATCTAATGTTCGATTCCTCGAACTTAGGCTTCCTTACTTGTTATATTTGACAGAGATATCGCTTAAAATGTTTTTATTAGGCCAATTTATAATAACCACATATAAAAATCGTCAACCGATTGAATTTGGAACATGTATTCCCACAAGTTATAAAAGTGTATACACCACGTTTCGTCATAATATCTCAATTATTTGTCGAGTAATAGGCTCAGTAATCTTGTATATTCCTGCTTCTAAAAGAAGGCGGTACAACGCCCATTTCCAAATTTTTTTTCTTTTTGTTTTATATCCGTAATTGCACTCATGCCACAAAATTTCAATGCTATATTTGTCGCTCAAAATGTTTTTATTAGGCCCCTTTATAGTTTCCATATATAAAATTTGGCGTGGTCGTTAACCGATTTTGGCAATTTTTCGTCCATACAATTTTCTAAGTAATTACTAGGGCATGGAATTTCATGTACTAAAAAATAAAAAATATGCGTATAAAAAATGCAACAAAAACTGAGAAATATGCATGAAAAAATAAAAAAAAATGCATTAATTCAAATTTTTTCAACTTCAGATAATTCATGTTTATTGAAGTTACAATAGTTAAATAAATTAGGTACACACATTTTTTTAATTCAATTTTGCTCTTACGTTGTACGTTTATACATATCGTTAGCTTAGAGTGCAAACTGTGTAAGTCCACTTTTTATGAAAAACTGTATTTTTATGTAGAACGCTAGAAAAATCAAATACGCACCACGCTAAACAAGTCTGTGATACTTGTCATATTTCTAATCGTTGTTATGCAGCGATACGCAAATTGTGTAAGTCCAAAAAGCGAAAAAAATTGTGTAAGTCCAAAATATTTACATGAACAGAAATTTTTTTTTTTTTTCATTTCGAAATTTGTTAATTTTTTGTTTTTTGTCTCTCCTACAATGTTTGAAAAAAGGACTTACAAAATTTGCACTCTAATCTAGCAATATGTATATATGTTTTTATAGATATGTAGATAAATTCAGTCTTGAACATTTCATAATTTGTGAAGGTTAATCCTTATTTAACAATTCATTAGCATACACAATGAAATATTTTTTCATATTCTCAAAAAGAAAACTTTGCCGATTCGGTCGAAAAAAGCTCTTATACATAGAAAACGAACGTTCTACCAAAGAACGTAAATTGTATAAGAAGGGATAATCCGCTCACGAAAAATGTAGCGAGTAAATTACGAAATTGGCTGAAATTTCAATCCGGGTTGAATTTCTGTTTTGATTCTTTCATCCGTAATTTCTTGGCGAAATAAAGTTAACGCCATTTTTGTTTCAATTTTGTCTTTGTCATTTGCTTTCCTACCCAATGCGAAATTTGAAGAGCCATAACATATGTTCAAAATCAAAATATTTAGCTTATTATTTATATTAAGTATTATTTAAATAATAACTAAATATATGTTTTAAGTGGTTCTACAATATATATATAATTAATAATAACATGTTTATCTCTATACATTACGTGTTGTTATACATATATTGTTTATGACAATATGCAAATTTATTGATCATATACATTTTTTGAACATTCTAACAATGGATGTTATCGAAATCAGAATTTATGGTGTTTAAATTTCGCAATATATCAAATAATTATGATTTCCATTTTTATTTTGTGTCTTTCCAAATGCTGATTATGCGCACAGGGCATTCTGGCTGCACAAAAAGCAGAAAATGCGATAGAGCTACGCACACAATCTTACGTAGGCCACATATGTATACAGACAATTTTAATTGCGTTGGTGTCCGCGGTTTTTTTCGCGATGTTGACAAATAACATGGGCTTCGATTGGCTGCTTTTGTTTTTGTATCACCACACATATCTGCTTCTTCGCTGTTCTGTTCTAGTGACATATACCCAATGCCAATATGCCTACCACATTACACATTTTGAACGACCAATACCACAATTTGTACACAATGCAAACTGATTTACAATGTGCATAAAGAAGTGTATAGAGTTCACAAATATTAATTTTGTTATTTTTTGAGTTTGGTTTTGTTTGTGAGGTTTGTATATGTACATATATGCAAACATCATCTATTCTATAATCTACATTTTCGCTGTTGGGTATATTCGTAAATGCTTTGCATTTTTGGTTCTAATGATGACGATCTTACTTCCTTGGCAAACCAGTTATGCCTATGATTGTTTATGTATGCATGTACGTAAGTTTCTATATCCAACTGGCAGACATGATATGGTAGCTGCTGCTTGCTACTAATTCCTGTTTGCCTAATAGTTGGACGGGAATAATTCGTATTTTCTTAGCCTGTGTGGATCCGTATCAGGGTTCGGATTTGCCTCATTTTGGCTCCTCACTCACACATGCTTCACTCATGAGCATAGGTGGGCACTACCACATACAAGCGATGACCGAAAAATGAGCGTGTGTTGGTGCGCCTACTGTAGGCCAAAGTGAAAAATTATTACAGATAACACTGGATCACAAAATGAAATTTTTTGTCTGTACTTTGGACGTGACTATCCTATCTATATGTAAAATCGGTCTCTGATTCCGAAAATCGGGTTCATTTTTAATTCTATGGGAAGGTTTTTGAGATATCGGCAATTTACCGTTATTTGGCCAATGGGTCCACTTAATCCAGTATATCTCTTTAACACAGTGAGTTATCTTCCAAACGAAAGAAAATTAAATTTCCTTTTTACGGTTCCTATAACATTTTTCTCTAACTCGTATAGTTTCTGAAATATTGGCGATTAAATTTGAATTTTTTCGATTTTTTACGATTTTTTGAAGAAAAAATTGACTTTGTCAGACAATATCTTTAAAACCAATGTCTTCACCTTCGGTTTTACACTTTTACGTGAAGCTCCATTCTATTGGGAAAAAGATAAGCTATCAACGAAGAAAATCCATGGTAAAATGGAAAAGTTATAGGCGATCAAGTAAATACAGCCAAGTCGCGCAGTGCCTCTGCACGGGTATATTCTATGCATGTTATACCCGTAAACGCGCTTGTATCTACTGCGCTGCCAATGTGCTGCTACTGCAGATGTGTAGGTATTGGTACAATACCCTCACGGAAAAAAAAAGTTAGTTGCAAAAATAAATATATTAAAAAGTGATTTATATTCAACTAATTTTAAAGTAGCTTAAAACAAATGCAGCGCGGGAGAGTTTCTTTTTTATATGTAAGTACATATGTATATGTAAACACATGTTTTCAGATCTAAGTATGCCAAGATTGTTTTTTCCTTTTTTTGGTTACCGTTTTTCAGCTTCACTTCCCATTAAACACTGAAAACGAAATTCTCAAACGGAGAAAATATTGTTTCATATTTATCATTTGAAAATTAAGATAAATTCAATTGTTTCTCAAATATTGTTTATCAACTTGAGAACAATTTTCGAAATTTGAGGAAAATTTGCTTCGCATTTTTACCATTTCTTGAATTTCGACATCAAATGCAGGATTAAGTTATTTATATTAAACTATAAGTAAAGTAGTTGAAAAGAAACTCAAGATAAAGTTAATTATTTTAAACTACTAGTAAAGTAGTTGAAAACAAATGCAGGATAGGGCAATTGACTGCTTGCTATGACATCGCCGTGTTAAAAAAGTCAGTTCATTGCAAAGGAAAAAGTCACATTTTCAATTAGTTGTTATTGAAAATAAAGTAGTTTATAAAGTGATTTAAAATTAATTAAATTTCCTACAGGGATGTTTTCAGATCTAAGTATGCCAAGATTGTTTTTTCCTTTTTTTGGTTACCGTTTTTCAGCTTCACTTCCCATTAAACACTGAAAACGAAATTCTCAAACGGAGAAAATATTATTTCATATTTATCATTTGAAAATTAACATAAATTCAATTGTTTCTCAAATATTGTTTATCAACTTGAGAACAATTTGCGAAATTTGAGGAAAATTTGTTTCGCATTTTTACCATTTCTTGAATTTCGACATCAAATGCAGGATTAAGTTATTTATATTAAACTACAAGTAAAGTAGTTGAAAAGAAACTCAAGATAAAGTTATTTATTTTAAACTACTAGTAAAGTAGTTGAAAACAAATGCAGGATAGGGCAATTGACTGCTTGCTATGACATCGCCTTGTTAAAAAAGTCAGTTCATTGCAAAGGAAAAAGTCACATTTTCAATTAGTTGTTATTGAAAATAAAGTAGTTTATAAAGTGATTTAAAATTAATTAAATTTCCTACAGGGTATGCATAGAATGTACCCGTGCAGAGGCATTGCGCGACTTGGTTGTATTTACTTGATCGCCTATAACTTTTCCAGTTTACCATGGATTTTCTTCGTTGATAGCTTATTTTTTGGAAATGGAATGGAGCTTCACGCAAAGGAGTAAAACCGAAGGTGAAATCATTGGTTTTAAAGATATTGCCTGACAAAGTAAATTTTTTCTTCAAAAAATCGTAAAAAATCGAAAAAATTCAAATTTAATCGTCAATATTTCAGAAACTATAAGAACTAGAGAAAAATGTTATAGGAGCCGTGAAAAGGAAATTTAATTTTCTTTCGTTTGGTGTGACCCTAAGGAAGATAACTCACTGTGTTAAAGAGATATACAGGATTAAGTGGACTCATTGGCCAAATAACGGTAAATTGCCGATATTTCAAAAACCTTCCCATAGAATTAAAAATGAACCCGATTTTCGGAATCAGCGACCGATTTTACATATAGAAAGGATGGTCGCGTTCAGAGTATTTTTTGGCTGTAGAGCAGTGTAATCAGTCTGCATGCAGATGTTGAGCGAGCAGGGTTATGCGCGCATGCTTTGCGAAATTATGAAAGAACGTACGTATACACATATGTATGAATTTGTGTACACACGTTATTTGCAAATAAAATAATTTCAAGCGACGGCCACCTAACGAGGACTTGCTTTTACGCCAGTCGAAAGGCAACTAAATAATTTTAGATAAGCTACGATCGCCTAGTCCCATCGTAAGCGCTCGTTTTACGCTCTTTATTTGTCTGTGGTAGTGACAATCGGCGTGTATACGTACACGGGCGCTTACTCTCATTTAGCATGTGCTAAGGTTTTGCCAACCTTTGCTCATGAGGGTGCAGCTGCATGAGTGGCCTCTGAGCGCATAAACAACAGAGGCCACACATTAGCGTGAGCGCTCTGCGTGAGTGGCAGCAGAGTGAGCAGCCAATATGAGGCACGCTAGTAGCGTTGCCTCTCCTCAGCTGCGCCCTCATGAGTTGCTCTGAGTGAGTGAGGAATATGAGCGACGCCTCACAGCTTGGCGATGACGCAGCCAACCGTCTGTAGTAAGTATGCAGTATGGAGCTGCATGAATGCTACAAATTTGTTTACTCTGCAGTGTGCACACTGCACGCATATGTGGTAAATCTACAGCACATTTTTTTTAAATATGAAGATCTACTGCACGGCGTTTAAAATCTATCGCATTTTAAGATTAAATATTTGTTTAATCTTGACTTTTGTTCAAAATAATGTACTTTATGGCAAATATGGTAGTAGAAAACTCTTTGGCAGCGCTTTTATGTTCGAAATCGAATAACGAAAGCCCGTATGACACCACTTTATTTCTCTGAATTTTTCTTGTATTTATTGTTTGAAAAATCTACCGAAAGTAAAACTACAAAAACAATTCTACTGTAGGTTGAAAAAAGATAAACTATCCCTCAAAGAACAATTTGATTGTCATTTAATTTTAAACTCAACTAGAACAATTTTTTTTTTTAATTTGAATAATAAATTACTAAAATAAAATAATAATGAAAATTAAAATTAAAATAGAAGGATGGCTATGTACTGAGTATATTTGGAACAATACGGTACGCAAATAGGACTTCTTCATTCCCTTGATTGAAAAGCGGAAGTTAGATAGAGCTTGCTAAATTTACAACTTGTAGGTACATACCTATTTTCATTTCTTTTTTATTTCAAAATTATTTTATTTTATTGTTGTCAAGGTAAAAAATTGTGAGAAATAGACTGTTAATGTCAAATGCAAAAAAAATATGATTCTAATGACGAATAAATAGTTTTTTTGCGTTAGTCGCATAATAAATAAAAACTAAACAAGTAGGCAAGTACCTACATATGTAGGTACATACATACATATATTTTATCATACAAAAAACATTATATCAAGCAACGAATGCACATTCTTAAAAATAATGTTCCTTTTAACTATCTACCTACATACATACGTATGTAAATATTCGTAATTGCATCTGCTGAATTAAATACATATCTACACATATACATAGATGAAAAACAACAAAAACCAAGTTTAGGTAGAAATATGGATTTTACATACCTACTCAATCGCCTAAAACGGGCATAAATATGAAAAAAAAGCAGAAAAACAACCAGACATGCTTTTTATTAGAAAAACATGTCACTAAATTGCACACTGCAACATAAATATATATATGTATGTAATATTTACTGAGTTTCTGCGCACTCACCCACACGCTCACTCGCATTACACAAAGAGAAGAGGAATCCTACGACGGCTCATCTCACACGCAGCGTGAGCGCCTCATTTCTTCATCGCTCATTCGAAATGAGTGAGGAAACAAAAAAAATCCTCACTCTGCTTTAGAGATGAGCGAGAAACGCAAACGGCCACTCATCATCATGCCGTGAGGCTGAAATTCCTCACTCACTCACTCATACTCTGAGTTTCTTCCTACCCTGATCCGTATGAAATCAAAAATTCTTTCTTTCAAAATATTTTCGATGGCAAATATTAAAATTGTCGAATTTTATGATGGAAAGAAGAAATGTTGCAACAGAGTTTTATTTATTTATTTATTTATTATTATAATTCATTCATGAATAAAGTTGTAAAAAATCACGTTCATTCATAAACGAATGCCGTAAACCTCCCCTCGGTAAGAACCATACATTTTGTCAGAAATCTGACAACAAAGCTCTTCGGACACCATAGAATCTACTTATCATCTTGAAAAAGACTCGAATTTAACATTTTGTATGAAAGAAATGCGATTAATTCGGGACGTGTTCGGGATCAATCGATTACATCCGAAGATTGCAAATGTAGTTTAATCTCCTTCATTCAAAGCTATAAGGCTATTTTTTGTTATGAAAATTTCTAAAAATGGTTAATTATTATATGTATATGTATATTAGAACAAAGTTTATTCGATTCGTTTCCATCTTGTAGTGAAATCTTTTAAATTAAAATTAAGTATTTTCTCCAAATATTTTTATAAATCAGTCATGAAGTCTTCAAACTTCTTCTGGCAAACAAGAAGAAAAGAAAAATATTACTTATTTAAGTTACAACTACCAAATAATTTAAGTAATATATATATGAATTTATATTGTTTTTTTTAATAAACAGAAAATTTAAAGTTTATATATTTTTTTACTTCAGCCCCCCTGAAATGAAAAGCTGGCTTCGGGCCTGCATGAAGATTTAAATAAAGATTATACAATAAGTTTTAAATAATATAATATTATACATAATATAATATAATATAATATAATATAATATAATATAATATAATATAATATAATATAATATAATATAATATAATATAATATAATATAATATAATATAATATAATATAATATAATATAATATAATATAATATAATATAATATAATATAATATAATATAATATAATATAATATAATATAATATAATATAATATAATATAATATAATATAATATAATATAATATAATATAATATAATATAATATAATATAATATAATATAATATAATATAATATAATATAATATAATATAATATAATATAATATAATATAATATAATATAATATAATATAATATAATATAATATAATATAATATAATATAATATAATATAATATAATATAATATAATATAATATAATATAATATAATATAATATAATATAATATAATGTAATAAGTTTTACTTTTGAAAAAATTTGCCTACATTTATACCGGGACAAGCCCTTTCGGGATTAATCGCATATTTTATGGAGGTGAATCTAAAATCCTGAAACTTATTAAACTTATTTGAAGTTAGGCTTCTAGAAGGCGTAGTGTTTGAGGGAAGAAGTCCCAAACAAAACTTGATTCATAATTTTGATGCACCAGGCGCACATCAAAAATAAAAAGAAGCGCCGAATTAATTTTGCATACGTATATATGTACATATGTACACATATTTGCATGTCCATACATACATATGTACATACTATGTATGCCAAATGTATGCATGCATAAGTCAGAGTTTTCTATTTTCTATTCTTATTCGTTCTTATTACTTATTCGCGTCGAAAAACCAAAATAAAAAAGTCAAGTGAATTCGAGACGCGAAAAATAGTGTGACGTATCGAAAATACTAATAATAGCCGTGTTCACACGAAACTCTATTCGTCGTCAGATGACTGTTATGCATGAATTTCGTTTGTATAAAACTGTCAACTAGCAAATTACAAAAATGGGCAATATAATGCGAAATATGTAATAAAAAAATGCAAACAACGCAAAACATGTAAAAATATGCATATATGACCAAAATATGCAAAATATGCAAAAACATTTGAATGCCATTTTTAAGACAATTTCACGATTCGCAAAGATTGTTTATTTATTTTGCTCTACCTAAATCTAAGAAAAACATGTATTTGCATAGAATTCCATGCCTTAGTAATTACATATATCAGGCGTAACAAATTTTGTCGATATATCTGCTACGGTTTCTGAGTTATGACTTATAAAGCTTTCAATGTTTGCCCCTTAATAAGTGGGCGTGACGACGCCCATTTTCCAAAATTTCACCATGTTTCTTCATAAGGGCGTGAGCTCTACACGTGGGTGAAATTTTATCATCCCAGCTCTATAAAATTGCATTACTTAATATATAAGCGATTTTAAAGCATAAGCAATTGTCAAAACTTCTCATCAATGCTTTTCTCTCTAGCTACACAGTGTACCATATGTATACATACCCAATAAACACAACGGATTCGCCTCGAATTCGCGTCGGATTCGCTTTCTCTGATTATATTATCGCGGCAATAGTTCGCGGCGATAGATCGGCGAATCCGAATTCGTAGGCATGTCACCTATCACTAGCGATTCGAGAATTTTATCATTAGCGATTCGAGAATTTTTAATTTATCTGATCGTTGGCGATTCGAAAATTTGTTCATTAGCAATTCGAAATTTTTTTATAAATGGCGTTTCGAAAAATTTAAAGTTCAGAGTTTGGTTTACTGGCGGCAATGGGTTAAATCCGTATAAAATAATACCAAGCACTTAAAATATTTTTATAAAGAAAGTTTAACTTTCATGAAATAACAAAAGCTTTTCAAATAAATTTAAGCAGTAAATGGAGTCCCCTTATTTAAACAATTTTGAATTGGGTTTTCTACATACTCGTATCTATTTGATTATAAACCGATTTGATCTACTTTCGCGAACTCGCCTAGAATTCACCACGATAACATCTGCGGAACTGTGATATTCGAGTTCAGGTATAAATGTAAAATTTCAGAACTATAATGATTTTTTAGTGCAAAACAACTTAAAAAAAATTTTATCGCGAAAATTGATTTTCTCGAACTTGCCGCGAACTCGAGGCGAGTCAGAGAAATTATATTCGAGAAAATCTGCTTTCGCGAACTCGCCTCGAATTCGCCGCGATATCATCCTCGCGTCTGTGTTTATTGGGTATGTATGTATGTATGTATGTATGTACTCGTGGCCGCTGTGGTGCAGTGGGTAGAGTGCTCGCCTGCTATGCCAGAGGTCTCGGGTTCAAACCACGGTCCGAGCAAAACACCAAAACAATTTTTCTAATCAGTAAAAATCCAATTATTGGGTTTTTTAAGAGCAGCGGTCACCTCTCGGCAGTGGGCGACATACCCTCCGAGTGTATTTCTGCCATTACAAAGCTTCTCACATAAAATGCATTCGCCGTTCGGAGTCGGCATAAAACTGTAGGTCCACCCAATTAGTAGGAAAAACAAAAAAGGAGCAATCCTCGAATTGGGAGAGAAGCTCGGCCATAAAACTCGCCAGAGTTATAATAGCGCCATTGTATTATTATTATATTATGTATGTACCCTGCCAAAAATGCGATTAATCCGGGATCAATCGCAAGAGAGCATGCGACTTATACAATTTTACATCCCTTTATATGGGGCGAAATTCGGATGCTCAAAAAACTATCAAAATATTTTTCCGTTTGTTAACATGCTATGTTAACGAAACTAACTAACTAGCGTTAACGTTTTAAACAAAACAAAATCAACAAAAAGGAAATCGGTTCCGTTGAATCGAAAATTAACGTTGAAATTATCATTGAAATGAGCGTTTTTTCGGTTCTCACAATAAGTTGAGAGTGCTTAGTAGCAGCGTAGAGCAGACCAGTGATAGGCAAAATTGAAATGCAACTGTATTAGTGAGAGCGCCGTAATAGCGCAAATCAATTGGTTCGTTTTCGTTTAGTCGCTTGCTGGCAAAGATGACTTGATACGAAACTCTTTTTTACTCTCTCACTTTTACGATTTTCCCACGGGTCTAATGTGGCTTTGTTGCCAGCATCAACACAACATAAAACCCGGCCGATCAGCTGTTTGTGCAAATTGCAGGTGCCAGAAAGGAAAACGCGCCAAAATAAATTGTCACTTTCGGTGGATTTTAATGGTTTGTTTTATGTGCCCAATTTTGTTGAAATAATAAAGAATTATAAAAAATACAGAGGTAATTGTATTGCTTGTGTGTAATATTCAGTGAAGTTTATTGTTTTAAGTGGAAAAAATTGTGTTTCAGTTAAAATTATAAAAAATATGTTAATGAGATGGAACGCGGGCAGCGTTGTTCACTAAATTTATATATATATATCCTGTTAATCCTGTTAAAAATTATTATATTTCAATTCTAATATATTCACATTTTAATATAATTGCAAAATAGAGTAAAATATTTCTTAAAAAATACCACCCAACTACACCCAACTATGTATGTTCACCACTTTTTGTGCGTTATTCTTAATTTGTCTGAGATTGGGTTTCGAACACGAATATTCGGAATGTGGGAAAATCATACTATCCTGTGTATCACTTTTGTGGTTATATCCTTATCCTAATTTGGTATAAACAAAATTTTATTATTGCTATAGTCTTCAATAACATAAGGAAGCCGAAAAACTCCCAGAAATAATATGTAAAATACCCATTTTCAGTTTTCGAACAGAGTGGCACCAATGAAAAATGTTATAAAAAATGCGCATTTTGACAGCGCTCTCACGAAATGAAGAGTTTCGTATCTAGTTATCTATGCTTGCTGGCCCTCTGTGAATGCGATCGTTTATAAAAACGACAAGCATGCGTACATATGTATAAGTAATTATGCTTTTACATATATAAATATGCGCAAACAAGCGACATTCACCCACGATGTTGCTACTCCACTTGCTGAGCGACGACTAAATCGTTTACAAAAGAAAGAGCATAACGTGTCTGTGTGATTTGAGCGTGATCAATTGATCTATGAAACGCCTATCACTGGAGCAGACATAGGCAGCCCATACCACAATTGTGGGAAGTCAATTCACACGTATTCTTATACCATGTCTCCACATAACGTGTTTCGTTCTTTTTTTCTACATTTTCTCTCTCAATCTTGTTTCGACACGGAAACCAGTGCCGAAACTCGCCAATTTCCATACAAATTTCTGAGAGCGAGTGAAGATTGAAACACTGTTTCATTCTGAATCATCTTGCCAACCTCGATGATATCGATGTCTTCTCTAATTTTGTATCGAAAATCTATCGAAATCTCACACAGATCAAAACAAAAACGCAAAATATAAGCAAACATACAAACATTTAAGAAGAGCAAGAAAGAGAAATGTTAAACTGAATCACGATCAGCCACGTGGAGACGGGTTATTTAGCGAGATGTTTTGCTAGATGTTTTGTTGGTGAAACAAGTTATGTGGAGACGGGCTTTTACTCTCTTCATCAGTCGTTTGCCAACTGTCGAACGAAAAGCATTGCGCCTGACTATGTCGCTTCATGGTTGAACGCAAGCATTGACTTTATACGGGTAATGTATGTATGTATGTCCACAAATAAAATGCCCGGCGAGAAATTTTATATGATGGAAATGCCTTCGGCGATATGCAATGCCTTTTTTGCTATAAAGTATTTAAAAATAATACAAATGATTATGCACTACAAAAGCATTGCGAAGTATTTCACAAAGAGTTTTTGTACTCTTATTTGGATGACTTTTGTATTCCAAACACTGTTTTAGCCAACTACCATTTAGTTTTTTTCAGAAGAGATAATTTTTTTTCCATTAAATAGTTATTTTCCTTTCAAAAGCAAAAAACAAAAACAACAAAAAATCAAAAATGTCTGTTCTACATATACGTATGTATATTCCACTTGAAGCGGATCAATTTCCTACTGGGGTGCGCATGCGGAGAACTGGTTTTGTTCTCACCAACACAACCTCATTTCAGATTTCGCCGACCACTGGCGTAGTGCAACAGTGCTCTCAATGATAAACATAGAGCGCTTTGATGGTTCGTTACAGTGACAATTCTCTCAGTAATATAGAGCGCTCAACGTTTCAGCGATAACGCTTTAGGGTGCCGACAGTCATCAACGAGTCGACCGAACGAATCGAGTACCCGTAAACATAACGAGTTGAACGAATTTCATGCCCGCATGACAACACAAAAATCAGCTGTTTTCTATTTTGAACAGCCGTGTGAGTGTTGCCGTATTTGAAATAATGGGAAGACACAAAAATTTCGCATGAAATACCCAAACTTAGTACCGATTTAAATTTTTAAATATATTGTTTTCTTTCAGAAAAAAAGACGTAGGCGAAAATTTTAAATAAAAATATGCTCGATTCTGTATTCAGAGTTTTGGTAATTATATAGTTTAGGTGACATGGTGAAAATTGGTAAATTTTCAAGAACTGGGGTGTCAATCGACGCGTTTTGATCACATGAACACGAATTCGAAGCGGAACTTAATTTTTTAACGCAATAAAAAATTGTTAACAAAAGACGGCGGGGTAAAAACAGTTTTTTTGAGTGGTGTGGTCCTGTCCCTCCTCAGGAGTCAGAGTTGCATTTCTGATGCATTTTGTAATTTTCTTGTTGAACAGTGAAAAATAAGTAAAAGAAAATACACTTTTTTGGCAATAAATAAAGGAATAACCATAGGCATTTTTATTTCGTGCTTACACAAACAATTTTGTTTGCCTGTGTGGATTTTATGACGGAAAATATACAGTTGATCACTACCCGCTGGCCCGCTATCCGTTGATCCGTTCAAAAATGGTAAAAGGGATAATTTTGAAATAAAAATTACTTTTATTTATCGTAAATTACTCTTTTCTTTTCATTGCCTAATTTCTCATTTATTTGAAAAATACGCTATCCATTTCCTATGTAGCAGGGATATGAAATAACTATTATTTCATTCAAACATGTACATTTTTCAAATATAACATTATTTATGCAACTTTTTTATTTCATCCTGTGCGAAAAGTTATGCTCCGAAAAACAAAAGTTATAACTGGATAATATCGATTTTAAGTTTATTTGAAACTAAAATAAACGCATCAAAAATGGTTACATGTGAATTAATAACATATACAGAAATAATAATTATTTTCAATAAATGAGCTAAACAATTATCTAATAACTCATATTTCGCTTAAGTAAACTTAAGCGGTTTTTCCTATGAACAAAGATATATTCTATTACATTTTAAACTCGCATTGATTTCGTTTAATAATACAATGAAAAATACCGTTCAAATGTTTTAGTGGCTAAAAAAGTTCGTTCGGCAACACCGCGTTGAGCAAAAGCAATCAGCTGACACCAAGGCCGTAGCCAGGATTTCATTTTGGGGGGGGGTTAACTAAAAAAAAAACATTTCAAATTCAAATTACATACATATCTGCCCCGTTTGCTATGCTATGTGCATGAATAATTAGGTTTCGCTTATCACCCATATTTAATTGTTATTGCAAAATCCAATTAATTTCACCAAATTTATCTGTCAAATAAAATTTTCGTCAGCTGATTTTCAGTGCAACCAGCTACCCTGTCAAAGCTTCAGAGGGTAAAAAGTGTGAGTTTTTTACACCACTGAAGTGTACATTTTTAGGAAACGAAAACAGGGTAGCAAGTGAAAAACTTATGTAGTTCTTTTTACACTAAATTACCACTAGATCCACTAGCCTAATAAAACCACTAAAAAAAAAGACATATTCTGTTTGACGTTTTACCTTCATTTTGCAAACGAAAACAGAAAATTGAAGAGTGTAACAAAAATGCGCATTTTTTTGATGAAACGAAATCACCATTAATTTCAATGGTGAAATTTTAAATTAAGCTCTTACCCATTTAAGTTAATTATAAGTTTATGATTTTGTTAAACAATTTATTAGACATGCCAAAAGCAAAACCGCAGTTATCTATATCTTCTGGAAACAGGCGCCAAATTAGGTTCAGAAGAAACGGGACAGTCGCTGAACATCCAAATCGTTTAGAGAACTCACGGTTGCGTGGAATGCAGAGGTCACATGTGGCGATTCATACGAAATCAGCATTTAACTACAGACCGGATTTAAACTATATGGAACATTCTTCCCTTTTCATGGGTCGTATGAGTGAAATTTGCGTTTTTTTGTAAGTCCCAAGGGCAAACATTTAGCTATATTGGGGTAGACCTTCGCAACGAGGTGTTTTCTCACGGTCAAATGTATGTCGCTCTGTCGCGAACTGGTTCACCACAAAACCAGAGTTTTCTTATACCTGGAAATGGCAACAAAACAAAGAATGTTGTGTTCACGGAAGTTTTTAATTAATGAACAAGATGTACCTTATTTTATGAACTAATTTGCCTACTAATGTACACAGAGCCAAATAATCCTCATAAAAATAAGAAGATTGTCTCTTTGAACAGCTTCGTGGCCCAAAAAGAGGACAGAAGTCAGAGACGAAGATATTTCCATAGAGATTTCTTCTTATTTTTGTATACCTTCTTACAATAAGTATACCTTCTTACAATAAATAGAAAACTTCTTACTCAATTTTTCGAAGATATTTCCATAGAGATTTCTTTTTAATTTTATTTAAAAGTATACCTTCTCACAATAAATAGAAAACTTCTTACTCAATTTTTCGAAGATATTTCCATAGAGATTTCTTCTTATTTTTGGGAGGTAAATCTTTTTAATTTTATTTAAAAGTACACCTTCTTACAATAAATAAAAAACTTTCTACTCAACTTTTCTTTACGCATTATTGTTGTCGACTGTGAACCGCTAACTCAGTTTACATATGTATGTATATAAGACTAACTTTATAATAAATTTAATTAGATAACCTAATAAAAATAAGAAGAACGCCCTCTTTATTAATTCAAGAAGATATCCACATATGTATATATTCGAAGATTTCTTCTTGATTTTATTAAAAAGACTATCCCATTAAAAGTAAGTAGGGATTCTTCTTTAAGAAAAACTATAAAGATATCTTCTTACTTTTGTTCTATTTTATTAGGTGGTTTTCGCTCTGTGTAGGTACCAAACGTTGTTTGAATTATTATAACTTTGAGTTTTTTGTTGTTAATAAATGTATTGTTTATAACGTTGTTTAATTTTAAAGTGTTTGCATTTCATCTAAAGGAGGGTGGTATATTACATTCCTTGCAGAAAACAAGCACAAAATATGAATGTGTAACCCCTTTTTACACTCTACTCAAAGCTAAACATCAGTATATTTAATTTTTGCGGCGCAACGAAGTAAGCCGGGTACTTGCTAGTACATACATAGATACAAATAATAATTGAGACTAACTTTTTACATGATTTCTATGCTTCTAAAAAATACAATTAAGCATATTTATATTATAAAAAAAAATTTAATCGCATTAATTTCGGGGGGGGGATTGATCCCTGCCATCTCCCCCCCCTAGATACGGCCTTGGCTGACACGTTGTTATGGGAAAAATCAAAACTCGTTTGATTTCTTCGATACGGGCGGCTATGGGCGTTTATGTCAGCGTCGGTGAGATTTCGTTTACATGCAACTCCCATAAGATAGATCGTGTCAGCTGACACGGGTATGTGCGGGCGTTGATGACTGTTGGAACCATTAGTTTCGTTGACGTTGATAACGAAACAGAAATTATTTGCTTGCCGGTGAGATGACGAATGCGAAAGTTTGTTTAGAAAAATTTGAACAAAGAGTGGTAGGTGTCGAAAACATACATACAAACTTACACACAGAACTTGAATTGCTTAAAAGTTTTAAGTTAAAACTAAGGTTGGCACATTGCGTGATGAAATTGAAGATCTTGGGGAAAAGGCGGTTTCAACTGACATTGTAATCAATGGCATACCAAACTCGAACGATGACAATATTTCCTTAATATTTTCCAAGCTGTGTGGAGCAATACATCTTGAGACACCCAGCATTCGCCAAGCCTTCAGAATGCGTTCAAACAACAACAGGAATAGTAACACTACCAATCCAGCGCCTGTATTAATTAAACTTAACACGGCGCATGATAGAACAGTGATGCCAATATTCTTGGAACAAAAATCCCTACGTTATGCCAAAAAATTCCCTACTTTTCCCTACGCTTACAAAATTTTTCCCTACAAATTTCCCTACGCCGTATTTTCTCTATATTTCAATAAACACAAATAAAATTGATGCAAATAAAGTTTTTATTCAAAAAGCGACGTATGCATACTTAGAAATTGTTACGTTTATTTGTGTTTATATAATTTATATATATATATTTATAACTATATATGGTTTAAATTTGGTTTATCTTAATAACATTGTACATATTTCATAAAAATGATAATCGTAATTTTTTTTACTATAAATGAACATTTTTAAATAAAGAATGTATATATTTTCATATAAAAAATTATATGGCAGGCATTTCCCATTGAAAATGATCATATACACCTCCATATTTCATATTTTTTAAATCACATTCGTTAAATTTAAAAGAAATGCAATTTTGATTTTTCGCTTGTAGAAGAGATCGAATTATGCATATTGAACTGAGGCTATCGTGGCTGAGTTTATTCTTTTTTTTTTGTACGTGTATCAATTATAATTGAAAATATTCGTTCTGTGTCTGGATTAGCGTGAGGCAATACTAAACAATATTTAGATAATTTTGATAAATTGGGAAACATTGGTTTTTAGTTCACATTTCAAAGGTTTTGAATTTTAAGCCAAATTTTTTCAACATCTATGTATATTTTCAAGAACTTTGTTCAAGGAAATGATATTTAACAGACCTCCACTCAACCAGCAAGTCATTTCTATTTAATTTAAATTTCTCAAAAATACTTTTAAAATCAACTAGCTGACCCGGCAAACTTCGTTCTGCCCAAAATAGTTTTTTTTATTAATTTAATTTCAAAAATTGTTATTACACCGGTATTATTTTTAATAGAAAATTAACGATTTTTCACTACTTCATTGTGTATAAAACTTCAAAAATATATAATTTTAGTATTCAGTTTAAGGCTGCACGATACACAACATTTTTAGTTTTCTGTTCCGGATATTTATTTTCACTGAGTATTGGCTATTTTAACCAATTAAGTAAGAGTATTGATACGTATAGTATACCTCCATAATGGTTTTCAGGCCCTTCCTCCAACCCTTTTAGATATATTCAGCCTCAAAAGTTTAGTACGTATGGGAGGTGCAATGCCCCATTTTTCGATAAATCTGTTATTTTTTTGAGTGAATATGGTATTGATATCGTATATCTGCATAGTGATTTCTATGTACATGCCATGAACGCTTTTAAGGATATTTAGCCTTAAAAATTAAGAACGCATGGGAGGTGCCACGCCCCCTTTTCCCCAAAACTACTGTTTTTTTCATAAGCATGCTATTGATATCGTTAATCTCCTGATCAATTTTTAGGTCCCAACCTTAAACGCTTTTATAGATATTCAGCTTGAAAAATTAAGTTTGTATGGGAGGTGCCACCCCCTCTTTTCCGATAACCTACACTTTTATGCGCAAAAATTGTTTTGATATCATTTAGCTCTGTACCAATTTCTAGGTCCCTGACTTAAATCCTTTTAAAGATATTCAGCCACGCCCCCTTTTCGTATAACTCCTATTATTTTGCATTAATATGGAATTGTTATCGTGTATCTCCACACCAATTTCCAAGTCCCTAGCGTAAACAATTTTAGAGATATTCAGCATGAAAAATTAAGTTTGTATGGGAGGTGCCACGCCCCTTTTTCCGATAACCCCCACTTATATGCGTGGGAATGGTTTTGATATCATTTATCTCTATACCAATTTTCAGCTCCCTACCTTGAACTGTTTTAGAGATAATCTGCTTTAAAAATGAAGGTTGTATGGGAGGTGCCACGCCCCCTTTTCTGATAACCCCACTTTTCTGAGTGAGAAGGGTTTTGATATCACTTACCTCTATACCAATTTTCAGCTCCCTACCTTAAACTGTTTTAGAGATAATCAGCTTTAAAAATTAAGGTTGTATGGGAGGTGCCACGCCCCCTTTTCTGATAAACCCCACTTTTCTGAGTGAAAAGGGTTTTGATATCACCTACCTCTATACTAATTTTCAGCTCCCTACCTTAAACTGTTTTAGAGATAATCAGCTTTAAAAAATAAGATTGTATGGGAGGTGCCACGCCCCCTTTTCTGATAACCCCCACTTTTCTGAGTGAGAAGGGTTTTGATATCACTTACCTCTATACCAATTTTCAGCTCCCTACCTTAAACTGTTTTAGAGATAATCAGCTTTAAAAATTAAGGTTGTATGGGAGGTGCCACGCCCCCTTTTCTGATAACCCCCACTTTTCTGAGTGAAAAGGGTTTTGATATCACCTACCTCTATACTAATTTTCAGCTCCCTACCTTAAACTGTTTTAGAGATAATCAGCTTTAAAAAATAAGATTGTATGGGAGGTGCCACGCCCCCTTTTCTGATAACCCCACTTTTCTGAGTGAGAAGGGTTTTGATATCACTTACCTCTATACCAATTTTCAGCTCCCTACCTTAAACTGTTTTAGAGATAATCAGCTTTAAAAAATAAGATTGTATGGGAGGTGCCACGCCCCCTTTTCTGATAACCCCCACTTTTCTGAGTGAGAAGGGGTTTAATATCACCCACCTCTATACCAATTTTCAGCTCCCTACCTTGAACTGTTTTAGAGATAATCAGCTTTAAAAAATAAGGTTGTATGGGAGGTGCCACGCCCCCTTTTCTGATAACCCCCACTTTTCTGAGTGAGAAAGGTTTTGATATCACCTACCTCTATACCAATTTTCAGCTCCCTACCTTGAACTGTTTTAGAGATAATCAGCTTTTAAAATTAAGGTTGTATGGGAGGTGCCACGCCCCCCTAACATTTTTTAATTTTTTCTTCGACTAAACCTTCGCGGGGTAACAACAAACAAACTCCCCTAAGGAAGTATTTGATTTGGTTCAGCCGTTTTCAAGTTTTAGCGTTACAATTAAATACCAAATCATTTTTATATATATAGATAGATAACACTTCTGTCGAATTCAGTATGTACCCCCAGTACAAACTTGGGGTTAAGAAAAAATATGTTGTAATAGGAGTTACTCTGTATAGGCAATCTTTGCTGTATTTCTTCCAAAGCAGTGATATAAAAAGAGAGGCAATCTAATCTTATTCGCTCAGAGGCTGATTTCGGGAGGGTATTTAGAAGCTCGAGACATTCAGGTCCAATATATATATCATCGACAATTTTACGTGAGGTGACCTAACATTGCAATCAATCCCTATTTCGTTGTTTTAATAAAATTTTGAGCCAACTTATAAAATATTTTAGTTGTATCCAATTAAATTTCATGTGAGTTGAATTTTTTGAAGTGAGCCACCTAAAATTTTTTCGATGGCCATGTATTTTAATGAAAGTAGGTAGTATGGCTCACAACGCTTCAACAAAAATACGTATTTAACAATTTTTCGAAATTCGAATTATTTTCAAAGTTATAGCTATCAACACTTTTGCCCCAAATTTTTTTTTGCTAAAAGTTACTAATGGAATGCCTAACAATATCATACAAAAGCGCCATCCGACCGTGGTCCAGAACATAAAATTGCGAATAATGTTTGCAAAAAAAATTATTTGCAAAAATAAGAAATGCAGTTTGGTAGAAGATACCATCTTTTATATATATTTCAAAATTTAGCAAAATCGGTTTGACCAATAGTGAGAAAATCGGCAAAAACTGCGGAACTTCGAAAAGTGTTGATAGCTATAACTTTGAAAAATAATTCGAATTACGAAAAACTGGGCCAAACGTATTTTTTTTTTTGTTGTTGTGAACTATACAAAAAAGTTTCATAAAGAAAGAATTTCATAAAGTACAACTTCGAAAAAAGTGGCTAACTTCAGAAAATGCAACTCATGTATTAACGGCTTTTTTAGTTTGAAAAGTGCATTTAATTCATTGCAAAACCTCAAAACGTATTTTAAAAAGAGCATTGTTCAGCTCCGTTAAAATTATTTGTGTAGATTTTAACTCAGGCTTCCCTATTTAAAAAACTCTAAAAGTAATGCCGAGTTATCGATAATACTTTCAACGCATTTTTGATGTGATAACCACCTAGTCGCACTTGTTTTTTTTTTTTTAATTTTCTTTTTTTCTTTTAAAATATCTTTAAATCTTCAATCTAAACAACACCTTTTTGTACTACGTGATACTTAAGTTTCGATCTGCTTCAATAATTATTCTGGAGCCCTAGGTAGTTCCAAGCATGCCTTATTTGCTGTAATTGCTTCTGTGTGGCGGGAATGCCTTGCAGAAGTCTTGAAGCAAATGAGTTAATTCTGCATACCATTACACTCGCTCCATCACTGCACATTCCTTAAAATCAGATTAACTACAACAAATCTTTTTTTCAATTCGACAAGTTTAGTATACAATATACAGATTCACTAACACAACCTTAGTTAGATAAACCTTGACTAAGAGGAAGACAAATTTCATGTGGTCTCACCACGTATTGACAGTTGAGAGTGAATACTTTTTTTATCGCATTTATTTGAACAATAATCGCCCAATGGTCGAATTTTGACCAGCTTTATTGTTTAATTTCAAATACAACATGAAAAATTCACTTTCTCTGATTACCACAACAAAAAAGTGGAAGCGAAATTTGGTGCTAACATCGGACACAGAGCTAAAGCAAAAAATTTTGGGAGCGAAGCTTACTAAAAAAAACTTTTGCTTCGAGGCTCTGTAGGCAGGTCGAAGCATATATTGCCAGATCAGAACAAAGTACAATTTTGAAATATTGTATCAAGCATGCAGAAACATTTGATTTGTAGGTATTAAAAACTTTTAGGTTCTTAGAAAAATTTAATTCGTTGCAAAGGAAACGAAAATTTCTGACTTCAAAAATTCCCTACATTTAGCTAATTTTTGAAAATCTGTCCTTTTTTCCCTACTCTGCAAATTTGAGGTCGATTTTCCCTACATGTAGCCTCTTTTCCCTACACTTGGCATCACTGTGATAGAAGTCGACTGCTCAAAGCTCTAGCTGCTTTTGGAAAGCAGAATAAAAGGGCTTTGACTCTCTCTGATGTTAATGAGGCTGGCTATGGCAAAATATTCGTGCATGAAAGTTTAACTCGGCGAAACAGAGAGATAATGCATCACGCAACGCAGCTGAAACGTAAAGGTTTATTAACATCGGCTTTTAGCATTAGAGGCAGAGTCTATGTAAGAGTGCAGCGAAATACCGAGGCGAAGCTAGTGAAAAGCAAAGAAGAAGTAAGAGCCCGTGCACAATTGGCTTTTTCTGCTCCAACTTTGATAGAAAAAACCTTAAAGCAAAGCGAAATTTCAGATGCTTGATACAATTAACACTTTGACAATTTCCACTTCACTTCTTTGCTTATAATTTATAAACCTGATTTTTGGTAAAATATTTGGGGAATTAGCTTTTTTCTGCTTATTCGAATGTTATTTTTTACTTTTCTCTGTTCACTTCTCACGAAATTGCGCGAAATCGCTAAAATAAGTGTAGCTATACAAACATACACACACACACAAGGGGAGATGTTTGTCAAAGTGTAAAAAAGTTGAAAGATGGCTAACTTTATACCTTGCTTTACTCGCTTCACCTCAATTGTGAACATGTCCCTTTGAAAAGCACATGCTGAACGAAACTGTCAAAGCAAAACTCTGAAGCAAAGCGAGGTAGAAGTCAATTGTGCACGGGCTCTAAATTCTCTTGTCAGTGATGTTAAACGATGAATACGGCGATCTATCAGCGAACTAGCATAAAATTTATATCTACACACTATTTCATTATTCTTTCTCTACTTTTTCCTCTTACAAATTTTAGTATGTATGGTCTTTTTGATATGCCTACGTTATTTATTATTGTTAATTCCACTAAACAAAGCCAATTACTCAGCGCTAATTGCATACATGTCAATGGATAGCGTTGATGAATGTTTGAGTGCTGACAACGAAAACCTTAGCATTGCTTTAAAACTTGTAAGTAACAGTCACACAGGCTTACAGCTCTGTCATATAAATGCACGTAGTTTGAACTTACAAAAGCTCGATTATATGAATTATATTTTGCAAGATACAAAAATTGACATCCTTTGTGTGACTGAGACTTGGTTCAGAGATGACTTCGGTGATAATTTTTATAAATTAACTGGTTATACGATAACAAGAAATGATAGGCAAACTGGCGCAAGAGGTGGTGGTGTTGCCATATATTGCAAAAAACTTTTGAAACAGAAAATTCTTCACAAATCGAGCAAAGATGAGCCGGTTGAGTATTTAGTAGTTGAGGTTAGTGACGGAATAAAGAAATGCCTAATAGTATGTGTATACAACCCCAGCAAATTATTCGAGTTAGACTCTCTGTTTATAAAATTGCGTGAAATTACATACAAGTACGAGCATATTTTGGTTTGTGGTGACTTTAACATAAATATTTTAAACAACGACTTGAGGTCACGAGCTTTGATTGATGGCTTGTATTCCGCAGGCTTAGAAATTATAAATAAATTTCCTACGCGTTTTTCGCATAATTGCAAATCCAGCTTGCTAGATTTGATGTGTACCTCGGATGCTTCCAATGTACTTCACTAAGACCAGTTTTCTGCTGCTGGAATTTCAGATCATGATATGTTGTTTTTATCATATGATATTGATTTTAATTGCAATGGCGAAACGAATTTTTATTACAGGGATTTTAAAGCAGCTAATTTATATGAACTAGCACACGAGGCAAATTTTCTACTCTGGAACCGTGTCTGGACTTTTTCAGATATAAATCAAAAACTAAGTTACTTTGCGTGTCTTATAAGTTATCTCTATAATAAATATATACCTGTAAAAGCGGTAAAAGTTAAATCAAAAATAAAGCCATGGTTTACAAGGGATGTTCTGATGGCTACCAAAACACGTAGTAAGTCCTATAAAATTTGGAAACAACATCCCACAAACGAGAACTGGGAATATTATCGTCTAGCTAGAAACCATTCAACACTCACAATAAGAAACTCTAAAAGATTGTTTTATCAGACAAAGTTTGATACTAATTTACCGACTAAAAACCTGTGGAAAAACCTTAAATCTGTGGGTGTTGGATGTAAAATTGATTCGAAATGCGATTTGGATCCTGACTTGATGAACAACTTCTTCTTACAATCGAGCAGTTACTCGAATAAAGGAAACTTTCGAATAGAAAAAAATTTATCATATGCACCAGAAAATGCTTTCCAATTTATCACAGTAACAGAGGATGATGTCATAAGATGTTTATATTCCATTAAATCCAATGCCGTTGGTGACGATAGTATAAGTCTTAAGTTTTTGACACTTATTGCACTGAATATTGCTCCAACCTTGACTCATATTATAAATTTTTCTATAACGACCTCTGGTTTCCCTGATGCTTGGAAGATAGCAAAAGTTATTCCAATTGCAAAAAAGCCATCGGCTATTTTGCCAACAGATTTTCGTCCGATTAGCACACTACCTGCTATTTCTAAAGTCTGGGAAAAGTTAATTGTGGCCCAAATCACTGAACACGTTAATCACAATAACCTACTTACGGAAAATCAATCGGGTTATAGAGCTAACCATAGTTGTGCAACAGCTCTGCTCAAAGTAATTGAAGATATCCGTCCTGCTTATGATAGGGGTGATTTAACTGTGTTGACACTTTTAGATTTCTCTAAAGCTTTTGACACAGTGGATCATTACATTCTTTTAACAAAACTACAACATTATTTTGGATTCTCCACAAGTGCTTTGAAATTGCTTCAAAACTATCTTGGAAATCGTTGGCAGAAGGTGGTAATTGAGAACAATTGCTCTGAGACGAAACGGCTCTATTCGGGGGTACCTCAGGGATCTATACTTGGACCAATTTTGTTCAGCATGTTTATTAATGATATTGTATATTGTTGTAAGAGTGTCTCCATACATTTATATGCTGACGATGCACAAATATATTTATCTCGCCCAATTGGTTTGTCAGAGGATTTAGTACACAGGGTTAACGAGGACCTTGAACGCATCTCTTCGTGGGCGAGTGATAATAACTTAAATTTAAATGCCGCCAAGACCAAAGCCTTTTGTATCTCGCATTTTTCGCCACTTGTAGAAAATTTGCCTTCCGTTATCTTACAAGGGATTATCATCGAGTATGAGTCGGTTGTTACTAGTCTAGGCTTTAGATTGAATTCAAATCTTAGTTGTAATGATCACATAAACTATATTTTAACTAAAGTTTATTTTGTATTGAGGAAATTATGGTACTCAGCTGACTTCGTTCCTCAAAATATAAAATTAAAGTTAGTAAGAACTCTCATAGTCCCTCTTATAACATTTGGTGGGCTCGTGTATGGTAATATTGATTGCGAGTCGAGGAATAAGTTACAACTTGCTTTGAATAATTGTGCAATATATATCTTCTCAAAACGAAAATTTTATCATATAACGGAGTTTTCTTATAAAATACTTGACTGCAGTCTTACACATTTCCTTAACTATCGCAGCCTAATTTTCTTAAACCAATTGATTTATAAAAAACAACCAGAATATCTGTTCAAAAATTTATGTTTTGCGAAGTCGGAGAGGACTTATAACCTTATCGTTCCACGCTGTAAATACCTCTCATCATCAAGAACTTTCTTTGTCAGTACTATCAAACTATGGAACTCATTACCCAACTTAATAAAAACTGAACACAATGCATCGCGCTTTAAATTGGCTTTGCTGGAATATTTTGGTATAGGACAAACTCTTTAATAAACACCTTTACTCTACATTATCTACGTACTTATATATATGTGAATTTATGTTAATTCTGGGGCCAAATCGTGGCAGTCGTGAACGAGCGAGCATTCGAAACGAATAAAATTTAGAAACGTATCGACTGGCTGAATTGTCCCATTCGAAACAGTTCGTATCGAAATTTTATTATCCAAACTTATATTCCACAAATAAAAAACAAAACAAATGTACATACATATGTCAAATTGAAGGAAAATTATTTAAAGAAAAGTAAATTTTGGTACACATTTTTACTTTTAACGAAGAGTTTTATTAATATACTTACTTCTTTTGCATATGAGTTCTTTTGCACATGAGTTCTTCGGAGTCAGAAGATGAACACAATTGTGCAATCGTAAGGAGATATATGTACATATGTACATATTCGTGATAGAAGCAATCATATGGGATTAGTTTCGATTATTGCCGCCGGGGCATTGCTGCTTTGGGGCAATATATGTATTTCCGAATCGTTTAACAGAAATCATTCCATCAACAGCAACATCCATCCCAGAAACCTGCATGATTTGCCCATTTGTCGCCGTTAAAGGTCTTTCCTCATTATGGCCCCGCAAGTTCTCTTCTTCGACTCCTTGTTAAATGGCAACTTCTTGACATTGGGTTTTTGGTCAGCAAGGACCTAAAAGGTGGGTGTGAAAAAATTGCATAATAAAATTTATACATAGGTACCTTAAGCCATGCTTTAGCATCTTTTATAGGGGGACATTTGCCATTAAGCTTCGCCATTCGGTATCATATTTGTGGCCCAGTTTATATGTTCAATCATGTATTTGGCCATTATGCCTTTTGGAGGCATATTAATTTTATTCCTATAATTATTCATATCAGGATTGAGCAAAGTGCACTAAATTTTGATTGCATTCAGCCTTGCACTACCCAATCAATAATGAGTGGTAGTGAAAATTGATTTGCACTACCACTCATCATTTAATAGCAGTGGAAACCTACACTCAAAAAAAAAATTACTCAGATTATGGAAAAATGGGAATGATTCGGCGCTAAAGACATATTTCCATATTTTGATGTACAATTTTCTTTAAAACGTGGTTTTTATTCCTTGATTTGAAGAAAATCGTACATCAAAATATGGAAATATGTCTTTAGCGCCGAATCATTCCCACTTTTCCATAATCTGAGTAAGTTGTTTTTTCAGTGTATGGTGCTCCGGCGAAGAAAGTATTTCTATCGAAACTCGCTCAACGCAAAGGAAAGGGGAGAGCTCCACTGCGTTGGGAAAATCAGGTGGGCAGGGATGCTGACTTCTATGTATTCCATAATGCACGAGACAGAAACAATTGGCGCACTTTGTTGCATTTGGCCAGAATCGAAGAAGAAGAATAAGAGGAAACATATGGTGGTAGTTAAGGTATTAGGCTTAGAAAAGTGAACGGAAACCAACACAGCCTATGTCCTGTTATAACTACATGTATAAGTATTTCTTTACCTTCTTCGTATTTAAAAGAAATTTATTAACAACTTTAACACCTATTGATATACACAAGACATATTATAATGCCGTGTTGTTCACTTTTCTAAGCCTAATTCCATGTTTACAATATCCCATAAACTTCCTTGCCGTTAATAAATAGATTGCCCACTAAATACCTTAATTACGACCATAGGTTTCCGCTGCTATTAAACGATTAGTGGTAGTGCAAATCATATTTGCATTCCCACTCATTTATTTATTCGTTTGATAATTTCTATTCGAATGAAATTTCGGTCTGTTCGAATGATGAAATACTCGTGAACGAATGAGAGAATATCAAATTTCGATAGTGTCCACTCGTTAACGAATGTGGTGATACCAAATTTAAAAATTTCGAAATTTTTTTCTCGTTCACGACTACGACGATTTGGCCCCTGTATTCTTAAAACTTTAACCTATCATAAACATAAACATAGTTATCATTATTTACATCTGTACATAACTATATCCGAATATTGATGTACTTTAAGAGACAATAGTCTCACTTGTGCAAATTATTAAATAAATTATTACACCGTCGCATAGTTCGGTATAGCCAACTGCACTGCAAAAAAAAAAAAAAAAAAAAAAAATTTTATAACGTTGAAAAACTGAGTCCTTTCAAAAGAAACGACTTTAACATTTCGGTTATCGTTAATATTAACGTTGCGGTGCATCCTTGGGGGGAATTGATCGCATTTGTTCGAGCATGTCCTATGAAGAGACTAATTGTTCAAATTGTATGCCCGAACGGGTACAAATGTAGATTAATCGCTTTTATCTCGAACGGGTACAATTTAAATTATATAGTTTCAATTTTGTAGAAAAATCTCAATAAACAAATAAAAAAAAATTGTAAGTTTTGAGTATATAAGCGTAATGTAAAGGATTTTTTCATACGATATTTTAGGTAACATTTTGTTAAAATTATTATTCATCATTCTTATTTAAAGAAAGGGAGTTCAATTCATTTTACCGGTTGTTCTACAATTTTGTGAATACATTGCATATTTTCGTAAAATTTCTAAACTTTAAGAATATAGATTTGCACCCATTCGGAATGAAAGCGATTAATCTACATTTATCCCCATTCGGGATGAAAGCGATTAATCTACATTTATACCCGTTCGAGATGAAAACGAGTAATCTATATTTATACCCCTAAGGGAATGATCGGGGACTAATTGTGGACCGATTCGGGACAAATCTCTTTCGGGACTAATCGCACATTTTTTTGCAGGCTACATTAGAGATGGCAAAAATGAAAAAATCACGTATTCTAAAATCATGAAAATTTCATTTTTCAAAAATTTATAGTTTTTTTTAATTTTTAAATAATGTTTTAGATTTCTAAACGCATTATTAAGGAACAAAGTAAAATGTAGTTATTTTCCAATTTACATCCGTTTTTGTTTTATTTTATGAGGCTATTATTACTGGACTTGAAAAATATAATTCAATTAAACACCTTTATTTACTTTTATTAAAAAGTTAATAAAAGTTTTGGTTCCTGTCAGGAACCCCAAAAATCACTGACACTGAAAAAAACGAATCACGACGTTCCTCAAAAATCACGGAATCGGCCATCTCTAATGTACATCCATATTGATAGCGCGCATATAAAGCTCGTCGAAAAATATGAATTAATAAGAGGAGCGAGGATGAATAGTGAAACTGACTATGGTGGGTTCTAAAGCACACCTGCGGCCAACATACATATATTAAAAAATTGAGGAGATCTTTTTTTCTTTCTTTTTTATTTGGTTCTAAACTTTTCCAATTTTTTTGAAATTTTTTTTATCCTGCAAAAAAACAATATATAATAGAACCTGTATATAGCTAATTCAAAAATGAGCTGCTGTATTTCATAATGTGAACCATTTTCTATATTATAGAGGTAAATTGGATGATAAATCTTCTATACATTTTTATACTCAGCTGTACTAGTACACAGAGTATTATAGTTTTAATCACATAATGGTGGATTGTAACACCATAAAATAATCGAAATAGATATTGACTTATATATATCAAATTGATCAGGGTGAAAAAAGAAATCGATTGAGCCATGTCCGTCCGTCTGTCCGTCCGTCTGTCCGTCTGTCTGTCTGTACGCACGATAACTCGCGCAAAAATTGAAATATTTTGATGAAATTTGGAATGCAAGTTGGTATCAAGACTGGAACGGATGGTATTGAAAATGGGCGAAATCGGACCATGACCACACCCACTTTTCCTATATAGAAAAAATCGGAAATTTTGTATCTCAGACACTAATAGAGCTAGAGTGATAAAATTTCACCCACGTGTGGAGCTCAGGCCCTTATGAAGAAATTTGGTGAGATTTTGAAAAATGAGCGGTGCCACGCCCACTTATTAAGGGCCAAACATTGAAAGTTTTATATGTCATAACTCATAAACCGTTGAAGATATATCGATGAAATTTGGTAGGCGTGATTTACTTACTTAGGCAAATGTTTGGACGAAAAATTGCCAAAATCGGTTAACGACCACGCCCACTTCTATATATGGGTATTATAAAATGACCTAATAAAAACATTTTAAGCGATATCTCTGTCAAATAGAAAGGAATATCATTGAAATTTTATGGCAGGAGTCCAACTGCGGATATAAAACGGGAAGCATAAAAATTTTGGAAAATGGGCGTGGCACCGCCTCTTTTTAGAAGCAGGAATATACGAGATTTCTGAGCCCATAACTCGACAAATAATTTAAATATAATGACGAAACTTGGTGTGTACACTTTTATTAGTTGTGGTAATACATGTGCAAAATTTTAGCGAAATCGGTTGACGACCATGCCCACTTTTATATATGGGAACTATAAAGGGGCCTAATAAAAATATTTTAAGCGATATCTTTGTCAAATATAAAGATAATTCATTCAAATTTTGTGGCATGAGTTCCACAGTAGACCGGAAACAAAAAATAGAAAAATTTGGAAAATGGGCATGGCACCGCCTCTTTTTAGACAAAGGAATATACGAAATTTCGGAGCCCATAACTCGACAAATAATTGAGACATTAACACGAAACTTGGTTTATACACTTTTCTAACTTGTGCTAGTAGACACGCAAAAAGTTATTCAAATCGGTTTATGACCACGCCTACTTTTGAACAAAGATATTTCTGGAATACCCTTTGGGAATTTGTAACGTGACATCTTTATAATTAGAAGTCATAAAGGAATGAAATTTTGCACAAAGAATAATATTCATATGCTTAGGTGGATGACTGATAAAAATGTTGAAAATGGGCGTGGCTACGCCCACTTTATGCAGCACTCGCTTTATATAAAATGCACCGTGTTTTCATCAAACGCAAACAAACAATGAACGCATACAGCTGAGTATCTAATGTTCGATTCCACTCGAACTTAGGCTTCCTTACTTGTTTTTATTTAATTTTGAATATGTCATTATAAATGTAGTTTCAACAAGTAAGGAAGCCTAAGTTCGAGTGGAATCGAACATTAGATACTCAGCTGTATGCTTTCATCGTTTGTTTGCGTTTGCTGGAAACACGGTGTATTTTATATAAAGCGAGTGCTGCATAAAGTGGGCGTAGCCACGCCCATTTTCAAAATTTTTATCAGTCATCCAACTAAGCATATGAATATTATTCTTTTTGCAAAATTTCATTCCTTTATGACTTCTAGTTACAAAAATGTCACGATACAAATTCCCAAAGGGTCTTCCAGAAATATCTTTGTTAAAAAGTAGGCGTGGTCATAAACCGATTTCAATAAATTTTTGCGTGTCTATTAACACAAGTTATGTAAGTCTATAAACCAAGTTTCGTCATAATATCCCTTTGTCTAAAAAGAGGCGGTGCCACGCCCATTTTCCAAAATTTTTCTATTTTTTGTTTCCGGTCTATTGTGAAACTCATACAACAAAATTTCAATGGCCGCTGTGGTGCAGTGGGTAGAGTGCTCGCCTGCCATACCGGAGGTCTCGGGTTCAAACCACGGTCCGAGCAAAACACCAAAAAATTTTTCTAATTAGTAAAAATCCAATTATTGGGTTTTTTAAGAGCAGCGGTCACCTCTCGGCTGTGGACGGCATACCCTCCGAGTGTATTTCTGCCATGAAAAAGCTTCTCACAAAAAATGCATTCGCCGTTCGGAGCCGGCATAAAACTGTAGGTCCACCCAATTAGTAGGAAAAACAAAAAGGAGCACACCTCGAATTGGGAGAGAAGCTCGGACATAAAACTCGTCAGAGTTATAATAGCGCCATTGTATTATTATATTATATATATTATATAATCTTTATATTTAACAGAGATATCGCTTAAAATGTTTCTATTAGGCCACTTTATAATACCCATATATAAAAGTGGGCGTGGTCATCAACCGATCTCGCTAAAATTTTGAACATGTATTACCACAAGTAATGAAAGTGTACACACCAAGTTTTGTGATAATATCTCAATTATTAGTCGAGTTATGGGCTCAGAAATCTCGTATATTCCTGCTTCTAAAAAGAGGCAGTGCCACGCCCATTTTCCAAACTTTTTGTGTTTTTCGTATTATGTCCGCAGGTGGACTCCTGCCATAAAATTTCAATGATATATCTTTATATTTGACAGAGCTGGCTTAAAATGTTTTTATTAGGTCACTTTATAATACACATATATAAAAGTGGGCGTGGCCGTAAAACGATTTTAACAATTTTCCGTCCAAACGTTTGCCCAATTAAGTAAATCACGCGTACCAAATTTCATCGATATATATTCAACGGTTTCTGAGTTATAACATATAAAACTTTCAATGTTTGACTCTTAATAAGTGGGCGTGGCACCGCCCATTTTCCAAAATTTCATCAAATTTCTTCTTAGGGCCTGAGCTCAAAACGTGGGTAAAATTTCATTACTCTAGCTTTAATAGTGACTGAGATACAAAATTTCCGATTTTTTCTAATTAGGAGAAGTGGGCGTGGTCATGATCCGATTTCGCCCATTTTCAATACCAACCGTCCAATCCTGATACCAACTTGCATTACGAATTTCATCAAAATATCTAAATTTTTACCCGAGTTAGAGTGCGCACAGACGGACAGACGGACGGACATGGCTCAATCGATTTCTATTTTCACCCTGA
This sequence comes from Urophora cardui, assembly GCA_960531455.1. Taxonomy (NCBI): domain Eukaryota; kingdom Metazoa; phylum Arthropoda; class Insecta; order Diptera; family Tephritidae; genus Urophora; species Urophora cardui. The sequence continues at coordinate 57,308,159 of OY482670.1, forward strand.
TCATTTTGATATATATATAAGCATATATCTATCTCGATTATCTCATTCTGTTACAATCCACCGTTATGAAATCAAAATTATAATACTCTATGTACTAGTTAAAATTATTCGACCGTTCGTTGAAGTAAGGAAATTTTTGTTGAGAGATGTTTAATAAGGCCAAGCGCACTGGACACTGGGAGGAGTATTCGACACAACTAATTGCGTACAACAAGGAAATCAGAAGGGCCAAACGCGAAAGCTTTAGAAGTTTTTGTGCAGAAATTACATCTACTCCGGCAGCCGCGAGGCTTCACAAAGCTTTGGCTAAGGAGCAGAGGGAAACTAGGTTATCGCTCAAACTCCAATGCGGTAAGATGGGCATTAAGGACTTTTGAAAGGTATAAGTCCCCAGGAGTGGATGGCATATACCCGGTATTTTTGCAGCAAGTAGAAAGTATTGTCCCGCACCTAAGGAAAATTATGACAGATAGCTTAGCGCTGGCATATGTCCCACAGGTGTGGAGAAGGGCTAAGGTTGTATTCATACCCAAGGTAGGAAAAAAGGACTACTCTCTAGCAAAGTCTTTTAGACCCATAAGTCGAACTTCCTTCGTCCCCAAATCGATGGAGAAGATTATTGACAATGAGATCAGGTCGAACACTCTGGAAAAATATCCGTTGCATCCAAATCAGAATGCGTACAGAGCAGGCAGGTCAACTGACACAGCTCTTTACCAACTGACAACAGAGAAACAGAGTGCTTTCGAAAACCGTGATATGCGCATTCCTAGATATAGAAGGAGCCTTTGACAACACAGATCATAATAGTGTGTGTCGGGCCTTAGAAAAACGAGAAGTTCAGGGGCCAATCCGTATGTGGATAGACTCCGTTCTTCGCACCAGAATTGCGGAGACTTCAGTAGGTGAAGGCATCGTACAGGTTAGGACCACCAAAGGCTGTCCACAAGGGGGAGTTCTATCCCCCCTCTTATGGAGTCTAGTGGTGGATGAGCTCCTGCAACTGTTAACTGATAACGTTGTCAGGGATATGCAGATGATATAGTGATAATTGCACGGGGCAAATTCGAGAGCACTCTCTGTGATATAATTCAGAGGGCGCTTCGATTAACAAAGAGGTTGAGTGCTGGAGTGGGACTAAATATTAACCCACGGAAGACGGCCATTGTGCCCTTCACAAAAAGGCGGACCCTTAAGGGAACGAGAGGTATACTTGTGGATGATGTTGAGGTGGACACTGCATCAGAAGTGAAATACTTAGAGTCACATTTGGCTCCAAGCTCTCATGGAAGAAACACGTGGACAACACTACATCTAAAGCCGCGAGGGCTATAATGGTGTGCAGACGGCTTTCATGCAAATCATGGGGATGTAACCCCACATGCTAAGATGGGTGTACACCATGATAGTCATGCCGATCATCACCTATGGGGCAGTAGCCTTGGCCTCAAGAGCAAATCTTTCAACGGTGAGACAATCGCTCACCAAAGTGCAACGCCAGGCATGCGTTTGCATAACGGGAGCTATGCGCACGTGCCCAACGGCGGCAATGGAAGTGCTTCTTGAGCTAACCCCGCTGCACATAGTTATTGATAAAAGTGCTAAGCGCTCCCTAATGAACATAGTAAGCGAAGGCTATGGAAAAGGTAAGGTTGTATCATCGCAAAACATGGTCAAGTTGGGGGAGAAACTCCCGCTCTCTCAATTCCCCAGAGATGATATAAACAGGGTCATAAATTTTGAAAAGAGGTTTAAGATAGAGCTTGGGGACAAAAAATCAAGGAACGTCTCTAGTGTTGAGAGTTACCTACAATCTAATCTCTTAATATGGTACACGGACGGCTCGAAAACACCTGAGGGAATTGGAGATGGAATATTTGGCGCAAGGTCAAAGATTTCCCTACCCATGGGGGTTCATCCGAGCATATTCCAAGCGGAAGTGTATGCCATAAGTGAGTGCGCAGGCATGTTCCCAGCAAACACAGTCTCTAACGTTAGAAATTTTGTCGAGATTACCTTAGATAACTAGTGTAATTCTCTATATTTTCTCAAATCGATAACTAGGGTTGAAAACTACACTAGAATTCGAATAGCGAGTGATTAGAGAAGGAGCCAAATCTCACGCCTTTTATCAATTCTCAATATATTTCTGTGCTATATTGAATATACATACATATATTGAAATTAGATACTAAAAAATTATAAAGTTAATATTACCGTAGTACAATGTACAAGAAGTACCTTTAATTTAAATAATAAGACTGAGTTTTGTTTAAATTTCAGTTCTTATAAATGTGGTAAACATATACATGTCAATATATATAATCATATGCAATTTAGGCACATATTGCGTTAATAAAATCTAAACAATGAAAAAATCATGTAAAAGGAGACAAAGCTTTGTTTTTCATTTCAATTGGAAGTATTTGCAAATTCTGATCAGAATCTCATTAGAGAACTACATTAGAATTCGATTCCAGAATTATAATTTTCTCGATTTGAGAATTAGGTACCCTTTTGTTTGAGAACGCTATGATTGTCGATAGATTTTCGAGTCGTCCTCTAACGTTAGAGGTTTGAGAATGAGGCTAGTTCTCGAGTCATTCTCAAATCGATAACTAACCTCAGTGTTTGTTGGGTTACTGTAATGTAATCAAGAAGAGGGTACAATAGATCTAGTGTTCGCAGTACAATCCTCAACGAAATCTATCTATCTATCTATCTAGATGTCTTCTCCATTTCGAAACTAGCCTAGACTCAATCCAACACCTTTCGTTAAATTAAGGAATTGTAAAAATTTTTCTAACGAACGGTATTGGGTTGAGTCCTGGTTAGTTTCGAAGATAGTTTCGTAATGGAGGAGACATCTATCGACAAAAATTTGAAACGATTTTAGTTATTCACAATAGAAAAAATTGGCATAAACAGTTACGATCAGTTTAGTGAGTAGCTGGCATAATCTCTAAAAGTCTCTTAAAGTGTTTTTGTATGGAAACTGTCTGCCAAGAGAGTAGAATCCAGTATAAGCGGGCAACGAGGTGCCCAAAAACACTCCTATTTTTATACTCAGCTGTACTAGTACACAGAGTATTATAGTTTTAATCACATAACGGTGGATTGTAACAGAATGAAATAATCGAGATAGATATAGACTTATATATATCAAAATGATCAGTGTGAAAAGAGAAATCGATTGAGCCATGTCCGTCCGTCCGTCTGTAAACACTCTAACTCGCGCAAAAATTGAGATATTTTGATGAAATTTGAAATGCAAGTTGGTATCGAGACTGGAACGGTTGGTATTGAAAATAGTCGAAATCGGACCATGACCACTTTTCCTATATAGAAAAAATCGGAAATTTTGTATCTCAGTCACTAATATAGCTAGAGCGATGAAATTTTACCCACGTCTTGAGCTCAGGCCCCTATGAAGAAATTTCATGAAATTTTGAAAATGGGCGGTGCCACGCCCACTTATTAAGGGTCAAACATGGACCGTTTTATATGTCATAACTCAGAAACCACTGAAGATATATCGATGAAATTTGGTATGCGTGATTTACTTACTTAGCCAAACATTTGGAAGGAAAATAGTTAAAATCGGTTGACGGCCACGCCCCCTTTTATATATGTATATTATAAAGTGACCTAATAAAAACATTTTAAGCGATATCTCTGTCAGATATAAAGATATATAACTGAAATTTTGTCGCATGAGTCCAACTATGGACATTAAACAGAAAGCATAAAAATTTTGAAAAATAGGCGGTGCCACGCCCACTTATTAAGGGGCAAACATTGAAAGTTTTATGAGTCATAACTCAGAAACTGTTGAAGATATATCGATGAAATTTGGTGTGCGTAATATACTTACTTAGGCAAATGTTTGGACTAAAAATTGCCAAAATCGGTAGACGAGCACGCCCACTTTTATATATGGGTATTATAAAGTGGCCCAATAAAAAAATTTTAAGCTATATCTCTGTCAAATATAAAGATATATCATTGAAATTTTATGGAAGGAGTCCAACTATGGACATAAAACGAAAAACACGAAAATTTTGGAAAATGGGCGTGGCACCGCCTCTGTTTAGAAGCAGGAATATACTAGATTTCTGAGCCCATAACTCGACAAATAATTGATATATAATGACGAAACTTGGTGCGTACACTTTTATTACTTGTGGTAATACATGTTCCAAATTTTAGAGAAACCGGTTGACGGCCATGCCCACTTTTATATATGGGTATTATAAAGTGGCCTAATAAAAACATTTTAAGCGATATCTTTGTCAAATATAAAGGTAATTCATTGAAATTTTGTGGCATGAGTTCCACGATAGATCGGAAACAAAAAGTAGAAAAATTTTGGAAAATGGGCGTGGCACCGCCTCTTTTTAGACAAAGGAATATACGAGATTTCTAAGCCTATAACTCGACAAATAATTGAGATATTATGACGTAACTTGGTTTATACACTTTTATAACTTGCGCTAATAGACATGCAAAAATTTATTCAAATCGGTTTATGACCACGCCTACTTTTTAACAAAGATATTTCTGGAAGACCCTTTGGGAATTTGTAACGTGACATCTTTGTAACTAGAAGTCATAAAGGAATGAATTTTTGCACAAAGAATAATATTAATATGCTTAGTTGGATGACTGATAAAAATTTAGAAAATGGGCGTGGTTACGCCCACTTTATGCAGCACTCGCTTTATATAAAATACACCGTGATTCTATCAGACGCAAACAAACAATGAAAGCATACTGATACAGCTGAGTATCTAATGTTCGATTCCACTCGAACTTAGGCTTTCTTACTTGTTTCATATACATACGTATGTACATATCGACGCTTCAAAACAATACTGTACTTAGTCGACTTGGTACGCGTTTTCAAGTATTACGTGTCTTAATTTAGATGCTGTCAAATTTTGGTATCAATCGGACAATCCAATCAAAAGTTATAAGCAAAAGTGTATACATATACATATAATATAACTCGAGATTTTTACAGTATAAAAACATTGAAAAATTGCCATGTAAAACAACATAACAAGTTTTTATTTTTTCTTATAGTTTTAGAAAAAGCGTACCCTAACTTAGATGGTATCGAGTTTTGGTATTGACCTTTCAATCTAAATAGAAGTTACAAGCGACGATATACTTAGCATACAACTGAAGTTTCATATCGAATTTAAATTTTGATAGCTTCTGCTGCAAAACACAGTTTTCAGACTTAGTACAGTACTGTTTGGAAGCGTCGATATGTACGTACTTATTAAATATTTCATACACATTTAATTGTTTAAAACAGGCCTGCGCAACGCTCTCGTATTGAAAGTAGAAAACACAATACATCTACAAATTTTTTATATGCACTGAGAAAATTTTTGCTCATTTAAATTTTTTTTATAAATTCCGCTAAAATTTTATTGTAGAATTTATTTTCAAATAGTAGTATCACATACATAGATATTTATGAAATGGGGTTAAAAAAAACGTACTATTTTAATTTTAGCAAAATACATTGTTCTTCGCATGAAACAAAAACTGGCGTTCCCAATCGCTATTAAAAACCATTTTATCTTGTATATTATATAGCATATTATATATCATACCATTTTTTGTATGAAAATGTTGTGTTTTTGTTTTTTTTTTTATTAAATGAATTGTTATTATTTTATGTTAAAAACTATATTTTGTTCTTTTTAAAGCAGTATTCGGTGGTAAGTATGCATTTTGAACTCGTTGTCCTCTGCTTCACCGTTACTATATGCCTAAAAAAATTTGGGCCACTTTTTATCATTTTGGTACTTTTTACAAAACTTTTGGTCCAAAATTTGTTTTTAGTGTAGCATCCGTGCTCACACGTATTAAATACGTGTTAGAAGTGTGTTCTCAGCACCAGCTTAGCGAGTCAGGCTGTGCCAAGGTCCGATGAATGTTTTATTGGCAAAAACTTGGCTAAGTGACCCAACTACATATGTGAAGTCGTTTCAAAGGTCAAAATGGCTTTAGAGGGAAATATAGAGCTTCCAAAGACTAAAATAATGACATTTTAATTTTAAAAATCGGATGTCAAATAACAAAGTTACAACAAATATTAAATATTTCCGCGGTATTTCGCGGGATCAAAAAAAAAATTGTTTGTGATTTAACCCTCCCAACATAAACTTCAAACTTACGGGCGGAATTTTACAACTTTTTTCGTTTTAACATGGTTGAATCATCTAACCCGGTTTTTCGCCCATAAAATATAATTTTTGTTTCACATGAAAAAAATCGCCAAAAATAAAATATTCATCCGATCCTGGTAATATTACGCTAAAAGCGTTTGCAAATAAACATGCTAATTTTTGAAGGAATAAAACTTTCTGGTTTTTACATCTTCTTATAAAAAACTTAATTTGAAAATCAAAGATTGTTCAAAAATCGCAAAAAATTAAAAAAAATTTGATTTTGATCATCTGTCATTCAGCGAGGTTCAGTTCAATTACCACAAATTGTACATTGTTGTCTTTCCAACGAGTTACTGCTTTTGATTATCGTATTTGCGACTTCCGAGAAAGTAATTTTTGAATGAGCTGATAACCAAAAAAAAACACAAAATTACCGTTATCTCAAAAATCTCACCATATAAAACATTTAAAAAAATAGTTCCGAGCTCACTAGGCCCATGCCTATCCTCTCCCATACCTTAATTTCTTCGTATTATTATTTTTTAATTATTTGTTGCGTGGTTAAACTATCTGAATGAAGAATTAAAATGTGTTCCTTATTTCAAGTAATTCTGATGAAAAATAAAATTTTATTCCTAGTTAATTAAAGCTATTTTGATGAATAATAAGGTTTTATTCATTATTTAACTTAATTTGGATGAAAAATACAAATTTATTTATTACTCAAAGTTGTCTGAATGAAGAAAAAAAATTTATTCTTTATTCAAGATTATCAGAGTGAAGAATGAAAATATATTCCTTATTCATAATTGTATTCTTATTTTTTCGATATAGAATTATTCAATTTTTGAACTTATGTACATCATTTGTACACAGGGCCGTAGCCAGGAATTTTTTTCGAGGGGGTTTCATCGTGGAAACTTTTATTCATTTAAAAATTAGACTGTTCTATTGCATGAATACTTTATTTTTGGTGATTTTATCCAAGTGAAAAAAAATAATATTTTATGGACGATAAACTCGGTTAGATTACCCAGCTGTTTTCAGCTGTAAAGGTCCGCCCCAAGATGTTTAGCTTATGTTGAGACTCTAACTTGTTTTTTTTTGCAACTTTGTTATTTGACATCCGATTTTTAAAATTTAAAGATATGTCATTATTTTAGTCTTTTGAGCAGGGTTTGAAATTATTTTCAACTTTTTTTTCATTTTCATTCAATTTCATTTTCAATTGAAAATTAAAAAATAAACAGCGCAGCAGAAGTATCTATATATTAAGGTACCCTGACATAATCCCAAGGGGCATAATCCCAAATTTTTTATTTGGGATTATGTCACTCCCCCTAGGGTGACATAATCCCAACTTTTTTACTTGGGCTTATGTCACCCTAGGCGTAGTGACATAATCCCAATTGGGATAATGTCATTTTCAAGCCCAAAAAAACATTTCAGTAGTCTTTCTTAGATTTTATTACATTAAGCAAAAAATTAAAGCTGACAATAAAGTTAATGTTGTTATATAATAATACATTGAGTATATGTATAATATGAAATACTATGTATGTACTTAAAAACACATGTTCTCAAAAAATTACTTTAAGACTAAAAAATTACATTACACAGACTTTTTTCAATAAAACGATAGGTACATATATAAATATTTGTGTACATTGTATATATGTCTATAAAAATTTGGAAGAAAAAATCGCGCGATTTTTTATTCCAAATTTTCGCCTGCGGCGCTTTTTTTTTTTTTATGTGTAAACATCTTTGCTGTAGCTACGAGTGATTTCGAAAAATAGATAAAGTTTACGCGTAAACCGTAAATGACCTTTGTGTTAGTGCACTGCTGCGTCCGTGTGAATCGCTTGGCATTGTCAGTGGTAGGTAGGTAGATAGACATGTACTTACAAATGCTTGCATGCATAGCCGTGCAAATGCAAATATCAACAACAACAGCAACGAAGCGAAGTGAAGTTGGTGTTGTTGTTGTTGTTTTCTGCAACAATTCGACAAATAGGCAAAATAAAAAGGACCAACCTGTTTGAACATGTATGCAAATGTATGGATATGCACACCTACATCTACCTATCTAATTTTCTATGCAATATTGGTATCAAATGAAAGGTTTTGAGCAGGACTTCGATATGAAGCTCTTTTCATTGTGACCCCTAGGCCAGGTCTCCAGATATGGGTCAAAAGGAGGACCCGGATGATCCTTGAATATTTCTGAGCACTATTGGTATCAAATGAAAGGGTTTGAGCAGGATTTCGATATGGGTCAAAACGAGGACCCGGATGATCCTTGAATGTTTCTGAGCAAAATTGGTATCAAATGAAAGATCTTGAGCAGGCCTTCTTCAGGGAGCTCTATTCTTCATGGTTCCTAGGTCAGGTCCGGAGATATCGGTCAATAGGAGGACCCGGATGATCTTGCATGTTTCTGAGCAATATTGGTATCAAATGAAAGGTGTTGAGCAGCCCTTCTACACGGAGCTCTACTCTTTATGATTCCTAGGCCGGGTCTCCAGATATGGGCCAAACGTGGACTCGGATGACCTTGTATGTTTCTGAGCAATACAAAACAAAACAACATAAAAAATCAAAAGTCAAAAACCAAAAACCAAAACAAACAAAAACAACAAAATAGTAGCAGTCACAATGACAACAAAAAATTACAAAAACGATAGTCGCCTTTTAATCCATAGAAAACCAGGAAAAAAGGAATAAGGAAAAGGGAATAAATATACGATTTCGAAACAGTTTACACATCAATGTTCATGAATACCCGTTATTCACGCTTTAATTTTTTTAATAGATCGATAGGTGTATACATATGTATGTACATATGTCTATAAAAAGATGAAAATTTGGAAGAAAAAATCGCGCGATTTTGATTCCAAATTTTCGCCTGCGGCGCTTTTTTTTTAATAGATCGATAGGTATATAAATATGTATGTATGTACATATGTCTATAAAAAGATGAAAATTTGGAAGAAAAAATCGCGCGATTTTTGATTCCAAATTTTCGCCTGCGGCGCTTTTTTTTAATAGATCGATAGGTATATAAATATGTACATATGTCTATAAAAAATAAAAATTTGGAAGCAAAAATCGCGATTTTGCTTCGCACTAGTACCTACTCGAGTGATTTGGTATTCTGGCTCCCTTTTATTTGGGATTATGTCACACCCACATAGGTGACATAATCCCAAGTAAGAAAATTGGGATTATGTCACACCATGGTGAGTGACATAATCCCAAATCTTAAAATTGGGGTTATGCCACTTGGGATTAAATCACGGCACCTATATTAATAGGCTAACATTTTTCCCCCACAAACAATTGCCAGGCTGTTTAGCACATTTAACATACTCATATCCACATAAAATTGATATGGATATGTTCGTATGAGTCAGGAGCAGTGCATAGGCATATAATTTTTTCTATAAATTATTTAATTTCTTTATAATTAATAAATAAAATGTTTAGTTAAGAGAAATAGATATCGTAAAAATGTTTACAAATATCGTAAACACAGTTGAAGAGTTGCTTTAATTTCAAAGCGGTCTCTCTATTTTATATGCATTGGCCCAGTTTACGCTCAGATCAAAATCAACGCGGCCAAATATCGATCTCCTATTGCTTTTCCATTAAAGCGAAAAATGAGAGAGAGGGTGGGAGAGCACACTGAGTAATTTTAATTTTGACCAAGGCATATCTAACAGGTAGGCTCGGCGGCGAATTGAAAAACTTCTTTTTTTATTTACAAAGGTAGAGTGTAATGTCAAAATCAAAGCGAATTCACATCATGGCCAATAGGAATGGACGAGCCCGAAGCGAATTCAGATTTTAACCACGGCAAAATATCATTTTGACATTACACTCTACCAATTACAATAACATAATATATGGGAAATTTCTGAATTCGCCACCGGGCCTACCTTCCTAGATCTGCCTTGATTTTGACCATGATTTCGCGTCGGACCGTGATCAAAAGGGCAAATCAGTGTTGCGGTACAACTGGAATTTTGTTGCTTATCTCCGCGAAAAGGAATAATTTTTGTACCAATACAAAGTTGAAAAAATAAATTGCATGGTCGAATTTCGAGCACCGGCGATACTAGTAAAACATAAAAAGTTCTACTGTACTGCAACTGCGCAGCCTTAAGTTTCAAAAAATTATAGTCGACTGTTGCTGTATTGTGGAAATTTGTAGAGCACAGCAAAGGGCAAACATAATTTCAAGTTTTTACAGCACTGTTGTTATTGTTTTTTTTTTTTTAATTTATGGGAACTCAATCGATATTGTAATGTACAAAAAAAACCAAAAGCCGCACTGAAAACTAAAATTCTGTTTATCTGTGCTTTGCTGTCGACTGATCTGTTTGAAATTACACAGTAAAGCAACAGCACAAATAAGCAAACAAATACATTCGACTATTCTGTGCTTCGACTTCAGATATTTTCAAAGGAAATCGATAACTTTCGCAGAACAGCAACAGCTTATTTTTTGAGACTGTTGGTGTTATGCTGGCAAACAGTGCTTGGGAAGCCTTTATATTTCCCTCTAATGTCCTTTGATCTGTGAAGTCGTTTTCATATAGTTGGGTCACCTAGCCGAGTTTTTCGACCATAAATCATTCTTTTTGTTTCACTTGGAAAAAATGGAAAAGATAAATTATTCATCGAATCTTTTTAAATTACGCTTAAAATGTCTGCAATAAAACAGAATAATTTTAAAAAGAATAAAACTTTCCTGATTTTTACAACTTCTTATAAAAACCCAACGAAAACCAAATTTTTTCAATAATCGCAAAAAATCAATAAAATGTTGGCTTTGAAAAGTTAGTATTGAAAATAGGTGAAATCGGACTATAACAACGCACACATCAAATATATGTATGGCATCTTTCGAAACACACAGAAAATGTTATAATTCAGACACTAACATAACTCGAGTAATGAATTTTCAGCCATTCAATGACTTTATGCAGTTATAAGGAAATATGCTAAAATTTTAGAAAATGTATGTAACACAATTTAATTTATAAGTGGTATGTCGTTAGAAGCGTACTTTAATTATTTTTCGAACGGAGTAGATACGGTTTGCGGGTATTTGTAACTTCAGCGAGAAGAATTTTCGATTGAATTTGTTACCAAAAAACCCAAAATTACGTTATCTCAAAACCAGCGTTGCCACTTAAAAAATTTTAAATTTACCAAAATACAAAACAAAAGTAAACAAAACTAGAAACAAGTAACCAAAATAAATTAATAATATAGGCATATGTCCCATTAACGTTACACCCAGAAAAAAATAGTGTAAAATCAACCAAAAATCAACAAATTTTGTGGTTAATTTTTTTCAACACGATGCTTAATGTATGCCATCATGTAATCATGTAAATTTAACACTACTGTCAAGTGTTAATTTAACAGGATGACAACTGTAGAATTAACACTAAAAAGTATTGAGTCTTCCTGTTGATTTTACAATTTTAACTAGTTAATGTTACAATTTGAGCTGGTTAAATTAACACGAAATGGTCCTGTTGAATTAACAATAACATCTTTTTGATTTTACCTTAAATTTATTGTTAAATTAACTAGAAAGACTCGTTGATTTTACAATAAATAAAAGAACATATAAAACAAAAAAAATATATAATCATCAGATCAATAAAGCATATTCGAGTACATCACCCGCACAACCGACCAAATTGAAAGCGTCCTTCTCATACGAATAGTTTATACATGGGCGATAGTACTTACTATCACTGGCACCGAGTAATGTTTGGCCGCTAATGCAACGGTATATGCACCGCATGCTGCGTAAAAGACTCCATTCGCTAAACATCTCTTCGTGGTAAAAATTGCAAACTATGAAGAGGAAGAAGAAAATATTGAACATTAAAAACTTTTAGAAACAAAAATGCAATCCACTTTTAAATTACCTGCGAACTAAAAATATAAATGGAAATATAAATGCTAAACTCCCATCATTGCCACGGCACAAAACTTTCTTTTTGTTAAAAAAAATAATATTAGTTTGTGTTTTGCACGAACAGCAGAACTTCAAACGTTGAAAAAATTGTGTATGTTTAAAAATAGTTTTGACGTTCTTTTTAACAGTTTTTTAGATTATATTGACACTATCATCGTGTTGAATAAACCAAAATTCCAAATGACGTTTATGTTTGAACATTGTTTCGTGTTATATCAACCAACTTTTATTGTTAATTGTGGTTCTTGTTGTTTTATCATTTGTTTTCATGTTGTATTAACACTAAAATTGGGACGTCATTTTTCTAACATTTTTTTTGGTTTATATTGACACTATCATCATGTTAAATAAACCAAATTCCAAATGACATTTAGGAATAAAATTTTATATTTGAATCATCTTGTATATTTTAAATTTCTTCATGTTGTATCAACAATAAAATTTGGTTGGTGATTTTCAGATGACAGTTACAAAGCCAAAATCATGTTTCACACATCGTGTAATTTGAAAAAATTGTTGCTGTTTTATGTGTAAAGATCGGTCGTGTTAATTTTACATGAATCGTGTTGATGAATTTTTTCTAAGTGTAGGGCTATTTATTTGGAAGCAAAACAATACATATATAAGGTTAACAAAAACTAAAATACATCAATTGGTTTACATCTTTAAGCCTTAAACAAATCCAACGTCGAGCGAAGTATCACCCCGTCGTAGCGTTCTATCAACATAAAAACACGGCCAGATATGAGAATGAACAGAACCAAAATGCTGACGAAAATCGTCCGACGAAAATTCGCCAGAATAGATTTATTTCTAATGCGGTCGCTGGCTCCTGTCAAATAAATTATTTGGACTTAAAAGCTTTTTAGTGCTTAGCACGAAAATTATTTAATTTAAGTTTTAATTTTTGGGGGGTAAATGGAAAAATTTGAAGCGAAGGTAGAGTATAGCTATTTCACGAAAAACCATTTCCGATCATTAGCACTCTATTCGGAAGTGGATGCTCCTCACGGGGTTCGAACCCGTGATACATTCCATCTTCAGCCGCAATGTGAAAACGCTTTTACAACTCGACCACTGAGACTCTGTGAAAGCTGTTGAATTTTTTCGATTTTTGCCTTATTAATTTTCGTGAAACAGCTATACACTAAACATTCGCTGGAAATAGTTTTTGATTTTTTTCCATTTACCCCCAACAATAAATTATTTGGAATTTGATTAAAAAAATACAACAAAATAATTTGGATAACAAATATTTTATAGTTTGGAAAAATTAAAAGCGCATTCCTAAAAATTGAATGTAACCATGGTGTACTGAATATATGGACCTTGAAGGTAACCAAAATCGGCCGAAAGTAACCACGTAACCAAAGAAGCTCGGCCATAAAACTCGTCAGAGTTATAATAGCGCTATTGTATTATTATGTGAAAGGGTTTGAGCTGCAAATAAGTAATTTATTAAAAATTTTACAAAAAGGGCTGCCACCTGTTCAAAAATTCAGTTTTATATTTATATTTATATTTATATTTATATTTATATTTATATTTATATTTATATTTATATTTATATTTATATTTATATTTATATTTATATTTATATTTATATTTATATTTATATTCATTTAAAATTGTTTGTACAAGTAAGACATAAGACTCTGTGAAAGCTGTTGAATTTTTTCGATTTTTGCCTTATTAATTTTCGTGAAACAGCTATACACTAAACATTCGCTGGAAATAGTTTTTGAATTTTTTCCATTTACCCCCAACAATAAATTATTTGGAATTTGATTAAAAAAATACAACAAAATAATTTGGATAACAAATATTTTATAGTTTGGAAAAATTAAAAGCGCATTCCTAAAAATTGAATGTAACCATGGTGTACTGAATATATGGACCTTGAAGGTAACCAAAATCGGCCGAAAGTAACCACGTAACCAAGGAAGCTCGGCCATAAAACTCGTCAGAGTTATAATAGCGCTATTGTATTATTATGAGAAAGGGTTTGAGCTGCAAATAAGTAATTTATTAAAAATTTTACAAAAAGGGTTGCCACCTGTTCAAAAATTAAGTTTTATATTTATATTTATATTTATATTCATTTAAAATTGTTTGTACAAGTAAGACACAAGTCTTTTAGGTAGTACATCAATCTGGTAAAGAGATTACAATGAAAATCTTACAAAATATAGGTGCAAAACAGAAAAATAAAAGTTAAATAGGTAGATAGAAATTTTACAAAATGCATTATACAATACTATATAACCCGTCCTTCACTCGATACTGTAGATACAAATTTACATAATTTCAATACCGGCAATTTAGAATACAGAAAATAAAAAACAATTTAAAGTAAGTTAGGGATTGAGAAAGGATATTGCTGCTAGTTTGAAACATCTTGCTTTTTGAATAGCTTTTGTCTTGGATGGAAGTGAGGTCCAAAGACGGATTGTACTGACAAAGAACATTCTGGAGGATGGCATGTATCTAAAATTTGGGACCAATATATTCAGAGTCCGGGGAGACTGACATAAATTTAACTTTTCAAATAAGTAAGGGGGATATTGAGAGTGGAGTAGCTTATGTTTTACGCTATAGTTTGTTTGATTTTTAAATTTGAGGTGTCATATGAAAGGGCTTTACGTTAAAATGAGTAATTTATTCAAATTTTTACAAAAAAGGTTGCCACCTGTTCAAAAATTCATTTTTAAATTTGAGGTGTCATATGAAAGGGTTTTGTGTGAAAATAAATAATTTATTATAATTTTTATATAATATAAATTTTGTTAAAATTTCAGTTTTATCCCATAGTTTGCTTAATCTTTAAATTTGATGTGTCATATGAAAAGGAAGATAAAGAAGAGTAGAAAGGAAACTAGAAAGAAAAAGAGGAGTTCGATAAATAGCCTTTTGGAGGTCGCTTTAGGGTTAACATATTCTAGAAAATTATTCAGCATAAAACTTCGCTATGGGGCTCCTCGGACAAAATATTTGTATAAAAAATCTAGGTCCATAGAAAATAAAAATAACCAGTAACCAATGTATATTCTGTGATTTTTAAGGCGAAGTCAAATTTAAAATGGCAATACAAAAAAATTGTCAAATGTGGCAATAAGTGGTCTCCCACCCTCAAATGTCGCACAGTGTAATCGAAAGCCACAGCATCGCGTGGCAGGGTTTACTAGTAATAATATAATACATTGGCGCTATTATAACTCTGACGAGTTTTACGGCCGAGCTTCTCTCCTAATTCGAGGGGTGGTCCTTTTGTTTTTTCCTACTAATTGGGTTGACCTACAGTTTTATGCCGGCTCCAAACGGCGAATGCATTTTTTGTGAGAAGCTTTTTCATTGTAGAAATACACTCGGAGGGTATGCCGCCCACTGCCGAGAGGTGACCACTATTTCTAAAAACCCAATAATTGGGATTTAATTAATTAGAAAAAATTTTTTTTGGTGTTTGTCCGGACTTTGGTTTGAACCCGAGACCTCTGGTGTGGCAGGCGAGCACTCTACCCACTCAACCACAGCGGCCATGTGTGTATTAGTTTACTTAAATATGTGGACACCAATCTCACTGATGGAGTTTAAAAATGTATCGAATCAATTAATTTGGCTTGTTTGAACATAATTTTAGATCCAGTTAAATTCATTTCAACATGTTTACATATTTCCAAATAAATATATGTAAGCGGCTCACCATGAGCAGTGTACTTAATCCTTCTCTTATGATTTAGGTTAAAAGGTTCTTGACAAATTTCCATAGTGAAATGCATCGAGAACTTCTATGGCGGTGAAAAATACATTAGAGCTAAGTAAATGCTTTAGCTCATTTGCATACATATATGTATGTATGTACGTATGTACAAGTCATATCCCTCTCTGAAAAAAAAAGTTAGTTGCAAAAATAAATATATTAAAAAGTGGTTAATACTCAACTAATTTTAAAGTAGCTAAAGCAAATGCAGCGCGGGACAGTTTCTTGTTTATAAGTACACCCCAGTGCAAAAATGACTTATATTATTTGCCAGTGCATAAACGAAATATATTTTTTACTAAAGCAAAAACGACGAAGCAGTAGCGTCGCACTATGGCGCCTTTTGGCTTTTTTCGTTGCAAAAATCATAACTTTTGAACCAATAGAGATATTTCAAAGATTTAAACTGCATCTGAAAGCTAATTTTTTGTAGTGGAAAATTCATAGGTCCACAACAACAAGGTGACTCAAAATAGTTCGTAAAAATTTAAAATTTTTATAAAAATGCAAAAACAAGAATATGTAAGTTCAAAATTAATGAAAAAAAATAATGAAATTTGGTTTATAAAGTTTCATTTGAGCGTTGGACCAGATAAGTCAACTATTTTGGCAAAGCGATGCTCTCATTAGTTGTTTACGTTTGACGGAAACACGGTGTATTTTATATAATGCGGATACCGCTAAAGTCGGTCTAGCCACGCTCATTTTCAAAATTTGTATCAATTATCCGACTAAGCGTATACATATTATTGTTAGTGCAATATTTAATTTCTTTATGACTTTTAGTTACAAAGATGTTACGTCACAAATTTCACAAGGCCATTTTTGAAATGTTTTTGTAAAAAGTAGGCGTGATTATAAGCGGATTTTACTAAACTTCTTAACGTATATTAGCACAAGTAATAAAAGTGCAAACACCGAGTTTCGTCATAATATATCAATTATTTTTCGATTTATGGGCTCCGAAATATCGTAGATTCCTTTGTCCAAAAAGGGCCGGTGCCACGCCCATTTTCAAAAATGTTTCTGTCTTTTGTTTCCGGTCTATTGTGGGACTCATGCCACAAAATTTCAATGAATTATCTTTATATTTGACAAAGATATCGCTTAAAATGTTTTTATTAGGTCCCTTTACAGTTCCCATATATAAAACTGGGCGTGGTTGTCAACCGATTTTGCTAAAAATTTGAACATGTGTCACTACAAGTAATAAAAGTGTATACACCAAGTTTCGTCATAATAT
Source organism: Urophora cardui (assembly GCA_960531455.1). Taxonomy (NCBI): domain Eukaryota; kingdom Metazoa; phylum Arthropoda; class Insecta; order Diptera; family Tephritidae; genus Urophora; species Urophora cardui. Next base: position 57,325,351 of record OY482670.1, read on the forward strand.
ATCAATTATTTGTCGAGTTATAGGCTAAGAAATATCGTATATTCCTGCTTCTAAAAGGAGGCGGTGCCACGCCCATTTTCAAAAATTTTTGTGTTTTTAGTTTTACGTCTATAGTTGGACTGAAAAAGACAAAGATGTCGCTTAAAATGTTTCAGTTACACCCCTTTATAATACCCATGTATAAAATTGGGCGTAGTCGTCAACCGATTTTGGCAATTTTTCGTCCAAATATTTGCCTTAATAGGCACATCACTCATACCAAATTTCATCGATATATCTGTTATAGTTTCTGAGTTATGACTTATAAAAATTTCAAATTTTGTCCTTCAATAAGTGGACGTGGTGCCGCCTATTTTCGAAAATTTTAGAATATTTCTTTATAACGGACCGATCTCATTACGTGGATGAAATTTCATCACTCAGGCTATATGAGTGACTGAGATATCCATATCTATACCTGCCCAGATGCGTATTTGTACCCAAGCTTGTTTCACTTCATTTGATCTAAAAAGTAAAATCGCAGCTGGACGCAAGTAAACTTTATGAATTCTGGTAAAGGAATATTCCACAAATAACCACTATTAATGTCGCAAATATCTTTTTTGACCTTTTTATACTCAGCTGTACTAGTACACAGAGTATTATAGTTTTAATCACATAACGGTGGATTGTAACAGAATGAAATAATCGAGATAGATATAGACTTATATATATCAAAATGATGAGGGTGAAAAGAGAAATCGATTGAGCCATGTCCGTCCGTCCGTCCGTCCGTCCGTCCGTCTGTCCGTCTGTCCGTTCGTCCGTCCGTCTGTAAACACTCTAACTCGCGCAAAAATTGAGATATTTTGATGAAATTTGGAATGCAAGTTGGTATCGAGACTGGGACGGTTGGTATTGAAAATGGGCGAAATCGGACCATGACCACGCCCACTTTTCCTATATAGAAAAAATCGGAAATTTGGTATCTCAATCACTAATATAGCTGGAGCAATGAAATTTTACCCACGTGTTGAGCTCGGGCCCCTAGGAAGAAATTTGATGAAATTTTGGAAAATGGGCGGTGCCACGCCCACTTATTAAGGGTCAAACCTTGAAAGTTTTATATGTCATAACTCAGAAACCATTTAAGATATATCGATGAAATTTGGTACGCGTGATTTGCTTACTTAGGCAAACGTTTGGACGGAAAATAATTAAAATCGGTTGACGGTCACGCCCACTTTTATATATGTATATTATAAAGTGACCTAATAAAAACATTTTAAGCCATATCTCTGTCAAATATAAAGATCTATAATTGAAATTTTGTCGCATGAGTCCAACTATGGACATAACTCAGAAACCGTTGAAGATATATCGGTGAAATTTGGTACGCGTGATATACTTACTTAGGCAAATATTTGGACGAAAAATTTCCAAAATCGGTTGACGGCCACGCCCACTTTTATATATGTGTATTATAAAGTGGCCTAATAAAAACATTTTAAGCGATATCTCTGTCAAATATAAAGATATATCATTGAAATTTTATAGCAGGAGTCCAACTGCGGACATAAAACGAAAAACACAAAAATTTTGGAAAATGGGCGTGGCACCGCCTCTTTTTAGAAACAGGAATATACGAGATTTCTGAGCCCATAACTCGACAAATAATGTATATATAATGACGAAACTTGGTGTGTACACTTTTATTACTTGTGGTAATACATGCTCAAAAATTTAGCGAAATCGGTTGACGACCACGCCCTCTTTTAATATGGGAACTATAAAGGGGCATAATAAAAATGTTTAAGCGATATCTTTGCCAAATATAAAGATAATTCATTCAAATTTTGTGGCATGAGTTCCACAATAGACCGGAAACAAAAAAATATAAAAATTTTGGAAAATGGGCGTGGCACCGCCTCTTTTTAGACAAAGGAATATACGAGATTTCTTAGCCTATATCTCGACAAATAATTGAGATATTATAACGAAACTTGGTTCATACACTCTTATAACTTGTGTTAATAGACACGCAAAAATTTATTGAAATCGGTTTATGACCACGCCTACTTTTTAACAAAGATATTTCTAGAACACCCTTTGGGAATTTGTAACGTGACATCTTTGTAACTAGCAGTCATAAAGGAATGAAATTTTGCACAAAGAATAATATTCATATGCTTAGTTGGATGGCTGATAAAAATTTTTAAAATGGGCGTGGCTACGCCCACTTTATGCGGCACTCGATTTATATAAAATACGCCGTGTTTCCATCAAACGCAAACAAACAATGAAAGCATACAGCTGAGTATCTAATGTTCGATTCCACTCGAACTTAAGCTTCCTTACTTGTTTTTTTTTAAATTTTCCATCAAAGTTTGAAAAAAGGCTTAAAAATAGGCTTCTCGAAAAACAGGTATATCCGACAACTTTTACCAGAGAATAAGAAATTTGTTTTTTTGTTTAAACTTAGAATTGAATTAACTTTCATCCCAACTAGCACAAATAGTCGTTGAAACGTAGCTACGACCAATGTTTTACTTTAAAGTGTTGTGGCACTAGCCATAGGCACGTAATAGGAACGTTCTTATTACGTATTTACGCCCAAAATGAGGAATGATTTTCCGGTAACCACAACGCTCCATTGTTGTTTTCGATACGTAGTGGCAACGTTACAGCATGGTTAGTACCACTTTCAGGGAATTTAACATATATTCTTCTCTTTTTAACTTATGGTTTCCTGGATCTTTCAACTTATTTGCTTATTTTACTATATTTGTTTAATTTTATATTCAGTATGTGAAACTTTTCCATTCTTTAATTTAGAAACTAAAATGGCAACATAATATATTTGCATTAATAACAATGATAATGAAAGGAATGATTTTGCGACAATTTGCATGAAAAAACTAAGGCGAATGAAAATCTATTGTGAAATATGGTGAGATAGGTTTAAAATTTTCACGCGCCATTCGAAGTTTCATTGTTATGAAAATTTTTATTTTATTGACATCCACCAGAATGCAAAAAAATCGCATACCTAGATGCCAAAACACTGTTTAGTGGTTCTTTGGTACTTAAAAATAAATATTATTTATTAACCTAGTAATTTCGGTGCATAAATTATAACAATATGGCATTTTTCAATTTATTAATTCAGTGACTGTGTCATATTTAGAGCGCTTTCACATGACTCGGTGCGGAATCGGATCGACATTTTTGGTTTTTACCGAGAGTATACCGAAACCTTACCGACCACATGTATTTCAATTGGCACTTTCACATTAGTGTTGCATACATGAAATCGGAGCGGATTAATTTCGGTATACCGCAACGCGGTAAGACCGGTCAGTAAAACTTGAGGAATTACTGCATACATTTTTGCGGCGTAATAAAAGAAGAAGAACAAAGTCAGTAAAAAACTCCTTTCGGCTATAAATGTAGCAAGTTATAATGTGTTCGTGTTCGCTAGAAGACATTATTGTTATTATTGAGTGATTTGTTGAATTTTAAAATTTTATATTGCAAATTTCGATGTTTGTTTTCTTATTTTCTGAGGATTAAGCACCGAAAGCATTCCCACAAGTGTGAAAAATACAGCAACGCGGAATCGTTTCGGTAAGCTAAAAATACCGAGGAAAAAATGTCGATCCGAAGTCATACCGAGTAATGTGAAAAGGCCCTTACAAACAAATATGGCGCATTTTATAACAAATAACTTTGTAGTCGTATTAACAAAAAATCACGACCTCAAAGTTACTAAAACTTGACGATAGTGATGACTACTGGAAATATGTAACTTCAAAGTTATATTTCCCATAAAGTAACAAATGCCACTATAACGTGACTTCAAAGTAGCGGAAAAGTTATGACTACCTAATTGGAACTTGCTTATATCAACCCTGTGCTTATATTTTTTAAACACGGTTGTCACACACCTCGCAAAAATATCCAAAATAAAATACCAACAGGTTCAAAATGCAGTCATTGGTTTAAAAACCAATATGCGTAGCATTGTAAATTTATTGGTATACTTTTGATTGTAAATATGCTTAAAGTTTAAGCAGTAAAATTATCTCTCGTATAGGTGGGCAAACTTTTTCACTCATACTTTTTTATTAATTTTAAGGTTAAATCTGAAATTTTTAAAATACGAGTTTTTTCCAAAATGCTTGCACGTATTTTGGTACTTAAACAAATTGAAAGAAAATCCCACAAAAGTTGCTTAAGTTTGTATTCTATCTCAAATCTCAAATTGATAGGATGGCAAAACTACCATATACAAATATATAGAAAACTCGGGATCAAATGGTACCGTAGAAGTATAATTTTAATAAAAAACAAGCAACGAAGCTTAAGTTCGAGTGGAATCGAACATTAGATACTCAGCTGTATGCTTTCATTGTTTGTTTGCGTTTGATGGAAACACGGCGTATTTTATATAAAGCGAGTGCCGCATAAAGTGGGCGTAGCCACGCCCATTTTCAACATTTTTATCAGTCATCCAACTAAGCATATGAATATTATTCTTTGTGCAAAATTTCATTCCTTTATGACTGCTAGTTACAAAGATGTCACGTTACAAATTCCCAAAGGGTGTTCTAGAAATATCTTTGTTAAAAGGTAGGCGTGGTCATAAACCGATTTCAATAAATTTTTGCGTGTCTATTAACACAAGTTACAAGAGTGTATAAACCAAGTTTCGTTATAATATCTCAATTATTTGTCGAGATATAGGCTAAGAAATCTCGTATATTCCTTTGTCTAAAAAGAGGCGGTGCCACGCCCATTTTCCAAAATTTTTATATTTTTTTTGGTTTCCGGTCTATTTTGGAACTCATGCCACAAAATTTGAATGAATTATCTTTATATTTGGCAAAGATATCGCTTAAAATATTTTTATTAGGCCCCTTTATAGTTCCCATATATAAAAGAGGGCGTGGTCGTCAACCGATTTCGCTAAAATTTTGAACATGTATTACCACAAGTAATAAAAGTGTACACACCAAGTTTCGTCATTATATATAAATTATTTGTCGAGTTATAGGCTCAGATATCTCGTATATTCCTGTTTCTAAAAAGAGGCGGTGCCACGCCCATTTTCCAAAATTTTTGTGTTTTTCGTTTTATGTCCGCAGTTGGACTCCTGCTATAAAATTTCAATGATATATCTTTATATTTGACAGAGATATCGCTTAAAATGTTTTTATTAGGCCACTTTATAATACACATATATAAAAGTGGGCGTGGCTGTCAACCGATTTTGGAAATTTTTCGTCCAAACATTTGCCTAAACAAGTATATCACGCGTACCAAATTTCATCGATATATCTTCAACGGTTTCTGAGTTATGACTCAGAAGACTTTCAATGTTTGCCCCTTAATAAGTAGGCATGGCACCTCCCGTTTTCCAAAGTTTTTGTGTTTTTTGTTTTATGTCCATAGTTGGATTCATGCGACAAAATTTCAATGATAGATCTTTATATTTGACAGAGATATGGCTTAAAATGTTTTTATTAGGTAACTTTATAATATACATATATAAAAGTGGGCGTGGCCGTCAACCGATTTTAATTATTTTCCGTCCAAACGTTTGCCTAAGTAAGCAAATCACGCGTACCAAATTTCATCGATATATCTTAAATGGTTTCTGAGTTATGACATATAAAACTTTCAAGGTTTGACCCTTAATAAGTGGGCGTTGCACCGCCCATTTTCCAAAATTTCATCAAATTTCTTCCTAGGGGCCCGAGCTCAACACGTGGGTAAAATTTCATCGCTCCAGCTATATTAGTGATTGAGATACCAAATTTCCGATTTTTTCTATATAGGAAAAGTGGGCGTGGTCATGGTCCGATTTCGCCAATTTTCAATACCAACCGTCTCAGTCTCGATAACAACTTGCATTCCAAATTTCATCAAAATATCTCAATTTTTGCGCGAGTTAGAGTGTTTACAGACGGACGGACGGACATGGCTCAATCGATCTCTCTTTTCACCCTGATCATTTTGATATATATAAGTCTATATCTATCTCGATTATTTCATTCTGTTACAATCCACCGTTATGTGATTAAAACTATAATATTCTGTGTACTAGTACAGCTGAGTATAAAAATGTAAAAATGGATTTCAAAAATAAATTCCGTGACAACAAATTGAGAGCATACCGTTATTCTCTTGAAAAAACGGGTTTTAAGCTTTATTTTTTACTGTAAATAATCAAGTACTTTGAAATTTTCCTTGTAGTCCTTATCGGCTAGTAAAATGTTTTTCACCTCATATCTGTCAAACATTTACTAGTTGTGCGATGTATAGGTAATGGATACCTTATTATCACCACCGAATATTACCTACAAGTTCCGTGCATTAAGTGGGCAATTAACGTCCCAAAAACGTCAGCGCAACTATTACTGTTGCTATAAAGTAGCTGGCACTTTAAAGTTGCATTTAAGTAACATGAATTTGTCGCAGCTACCATTATTTGCCACGTATAAGTTTTAAAAACTTCGAGGTACTTTTACTAGTAACCAGGGCCGTACCCAGGAATTTTTTTCGTGGGGGGTTTTCATCGTAGATTTTTTTTTCTCTTAGAAAAATATATAACCTATTTCGTGCACTAAATAAAAATAATAAAAAAAATTTGGTTTCTAAAGTGATATTTAGGAGAATAATTTTTTTTTTACAAAACTTGATTTTCAAATTAGGGTTTTTATAAGAAGTTTTAAAAATCAGGAAACTTTTGTTCATTTAAGAATTAGACTGTTCTATTGCAAACACGATTAATACTTTATTATTGGATATTTTATCCAAGTGAAAAAAAAAAATATTTTATGGACGAAAAACTCGGTTAGATTACCCAACCATGTGGAAACGAAAACAGCTGTAAAAGTCCGCCCCAAGATTTTTAGCTTATGTTGAGACTCTAACTTGTTTTTTTTGCAACTTTGTTATTTGACATCCGATTTTTAAAATTGATAGATATGTAATTATTTTAGTCTTTTGAGCAGGGTTTGAAACATATATGTAATACTTCTATATTGCTAACAAAAGCTAGTACCGTCGGAAAACATTACAGTACAGATATATTATCATTAGAGTGAGGCAGGCTTATATGAATATTTCAAAAGTGACATAAAAAATTCATGAGCGGATTTAAATTTGAAATTGAATTTAGATTTTGAATTTTGGGTTTTTGTACATATATGTACATACATATGAGTTGAATTTTTTGAAGTGAGCCACCTAAAATTTTTTCGACGGCCATGTATTTTAATGAAAGTGGGTAGTATGGCTCACAACGCTTAAAGAAAAATAGGTATTTAACAATTTTTTGAAATTCGAGTTATTTTCAAAGTTATAGCTATCAACACTTTTCGAAAATCCTCGGTTTTTGCCGATTTTCTCACGATTAGTCAAACCGATTTTGCAAAATTTTGACATATATCTATATAAAAGATGATATCTTCTAGCAAACTGCAATTCTTATTTTTGCAAATAATTGTTTTTTGCAAACATTATTGGCAATTTTTATGTTCTGGACTACGGTCGGATGGCGCTTTGTATGATGTTGTTGGGCATTCCATTAGTAACTACTAGCAAAAAAAATTTTGGGGCACTTTAAAGGCGCGGGAGTTACTTACATTTTTACAGACTTGTTATTTTTGTATGCAATTTTTTTTTGTTACTTACTGAGTACTACGAATAATGAATTAAAGCATGCATAACTCCCGCTCCCTTAAAGTGCCCCAAATTTTTTTTTTCTGAGTACGCCATTCGCCTTAGCGGTTAATTCTACGTATGAGTAGATATCATCTTTTTTTCTTGTGCAAAATCCTAACATTTTTCATACATAAATTAAACATACCTTGAAATTCTGGGAATTTGCGCGGTTTTCGGTGTAGCTCCGTCCAGTTTTTGGAAAAGTCAACTTTTTTTCAGTTTACTTGCCCTAAAACATCCTATTTTCATATTCCGGTGCCGGAGGGAATATCTAACTAAAAAAACGCATCTAATGTACATCTGACAACATATATCGTGTAATACCCCTTCAAGAAATGAAGCATGTTAGTCTTCCACGCGAACAACGAACCGTGCTAGTCTTCGTTGGGAGCGACGATATAGCTATGTTTGATAACTTTTAACCAAAGAAAGATATCAGAAAACGGCAAATGCAGAAATGTGGCTAGCATATAGTGCTAAATAAATATGTAATAAAAAAAATCAAAAAAAAAACAGCGACGATATTCTCGTTTAATTTAAAATAGAGCTGAATGAAAATCCTTGTTCCACCGAAAGAACCCCACATTTACCAAGCCCCAATGCAGTTCCTGTAATGGAAATGCAATCAACTCAGGGCAACCAGTTTCCAGTGAGTCTTCCACTGATAAGGCCAAGCGACATTTCATTCGAACGTAAGTAAACCGAGCAAGAGCATTAAAAAATTAATTAAATGAAATAAAAACAAAGGCAAAAGATAACGGTATTTATCCTTATAAAATATATTTTCCTACTTAAGCAGATTTTACAATTTTTTAATTACTTATAGGCCCTTTTTTAAAGCACGGACGGGCCCTTTCACTACAAATTAAATCCGCACCTGTAGTGTTTTGACGATTGTTGACATTTTTTATTTTTGTAAATACACACGTATACAACACGTACACAATACAAACACAAAAACGGTACTAGCATGATTGTGTATGTTTTCCAATTTTCTTCACATTGAGAGAATAGGCAACTAGCAATATAGAAGTATTACATATATGGTTTGAAATTATTTTCAACTTTTTTTTTCATTTCCATTGAATTTCATTTTCATTTGAAAATTAAAAAATAAACAGCGTTCTACTGTACAGCAACTGGGCAGGCTTAAGTTTCAAAAAATTATAGTCGACTGTTGCTGTATTGTGGAAATTTTTACAGCACTGTTGCTGCAGTGGTTTTTTTTACTTTATGGGAACACAATCGAAATTGTAATGTACAAAAAAAAAATTTAAAAAAGCCGCACTGAAAACTAAAATTCTGTTTATCTGTGCTTTGCTGTCGACTGATCTGTTTGAAATTAAACAGTAAAGCAACAGCACAAATAAACAAACAAATATATTCGACTGTTCTGTGCTTCGACTTCAGATATTTTCAGAGGGAATCGAAATTCAAAAGTTCTCAAAAAATTATGGTAACTTTCCCAGAACAGCAGCAGCTTATTTTTTTGAGACTGTTGGTGTTATGCTGGCAAACAGTGCTTGGGAAGCTTTATATCTTCCTCTAATATCCTTTGATCTGTGAAGTGGTTTTCATATAGTTGGGTCACCTAGCCGAGTTTTTCGACCATAAAATATCCTTTTTGTTTCACTTGGAAAAAAATCGCCAAAAATAAAGTATTCATCAAATCTTTTTAATATTACGCTTAAAATGTTTGCAATAAAACAGAATAATTTTAAAAAGCATAAAACTTTCCTGATTTTTACAACTTCTTATAAAAACCCCAATAAAAACAAAACTTTTTCAATAATCGCAAAAAATCAATAAAATTTTGACTTTGAAAAGTTAGTACTAAAAATAGGTGAAATCGGACTATAACAACGCAACCATCCCATATATCGGATCTTTCACACAAAACCACACAAAATGTTATAAATCAGACACTAACACATATAACCCGAGTAATGAATTTTCAGCCATGCAATGACTTTATGCGGTTATAAGGAAATATACTAAATTTTTAGAAAATGTATATATGTAACATAATTTAATTTATAAGTGGTATGTCGTTAGAAGCGTACTTTAATTATCTTTCGAACGGAGTAGATACGGTTTGCGGGTATTTGTAACTTCAGCGAAAAGAATTTTTTTATTGAAGTTGTAACCAAAAAAACCCAAAATTACGTCATCTCAAAACCCTAACCATAAAAAAATGGTTTTGACCTCTGCAGGTTCATGCCAGCCCTCCCCTATACCTGAAATTCTTGGTATTTTCTCAAATTAATTATTTGTAAACTAGTGTTTTCAACATATAGCTTTGAATATGATAGAAGTAAAATATATCTACCAGAATTTCGTGGGGGGTTCAAACAACCAAACACCCTCCCCCCCTAAATACGGCCTTGCTAGTAACCACGACGTTTCTACTACCGGTAATGTCACTAAAAATCCACTTAACTTTAAAGTAACAATTATAGGTAGAAATTACCACGGAGCGACTGGGAATTTGTCAAACAAAGTTAATTTCTCACCGAAGTCGTACATTTAGTGAATGCTCCGTAATTGCTACACACCTAAGGTTCCCGTATCCGTCATTGTTACTTTGGTGCTAGTTGGGATCGCATTACAAATAAGTAGAAACCGGCCGCACAGTGGTTCAGCCGCGGAAAAAATTCATTTTTTTCAATACATAATTTTCAGATTCTAATGATGTAGTATTATAAAAAAATGTCCAAATATGAACAATTCATGACTTCTTTGCAAAAAGTTGATTTTTTTTTTTACAAAATAATGGTATCAGAAGTCAGAAAAATTTTATTCAACAAAAACTGCTTGAAATTTTTGCTAACTTTAGCTATAAATCTTCCTATAACTTATATCTCTGTTGTCAGTTTAAAAGAAAATATAGTACTTTCTTGAATAATTAAAGAAAAAATCAGTGCAATCGACCAAATAGTAAAAAAAAATATAGGCCAGCAAAAATGGTACTACATAAATGCTACCTTTTCTAAATTCGATGGACAAAAATTTTGTATGCTACAGCGTGCTACACCCGCTAACTGTAATAAAATGAAAGCTTGGAATGTCTTCTATCGATTTCTGTTAAACATTTTTTCTCATATTTTCCCCAATCGATGTAAACTTGATTTAAATGTCGAAAGTCCCATCAAATTTTGATAAAATTGACAAAATGTAGCATGCTTTTAGGCTCATGCGTATATATTAACGTTTAAATCTTATGTGACATTTTTTTGTTTACGAATATGAAGGCACAGAGAAGATTAGATAAAAATGCAGATTGGAAAATTATACACCTAATTTGTTAGAATCAATGGTAATGCAAACAAAAATAACGATAAACACATTCGTCATAACTAGAGCTCGGATAATAGGTGAAAATCAAACGCCTAAAATTATGCTACGTAAGGTTTGTGGGCACATCCAGTGGCAAGTTTAAGGGTGGGGTTCATTCGTGTCTAAGCCCCCCGTGAATGCAATTGGATTTTTTGCTCACTAGGATGCCAGAAAAATAAATTATTAAGGTTTTATATGGGTTGCACGTGAAAAATTGCAAAGAAAGCTACAATAAATAAATATAATAATAAAGAATAATTATATATAAAGTATAATAAATGAATAATAAATAAATATATAATTATAAAGAATAAAGAAAAAAATTAAAAATTTGTAGTGACTCGCTTAAATTTGAGACAAAATCTTCGCACGTGAAGGAAAAACAATTACAGTTTCAAACCAAATATATTTTGAATGAAAATGAGGCAAGTGCATTTTAGCAAATAGAATATATAATACAGCTTTTTAATTTGTAGTGTTCTGACTTTAAACATTTGCATATTTTAGGTAAAAAAAACTTGATTTGAACTTTTCTATTTTTTCTTATGGCGATTTCAATTTGCAATTGGATACTCGGCATAATTCTGTAAAAATGCAAATTTCTCTCGTAGTACAAACGGTTTTGCATTTTTGTTTATGAGTTATTGGAACATTAACTATGCCATAATTTACTTACTTTTCCCAAATTTTATTTTCATTACAGCTAGTTTTGGTTTGTTTTCAAAAAGCTTGACGATGTACGAAAATATAAAATACAAAATTGAAATAAATTTTTTTTTTTTTCTAAACGCAAGACGTACGAGTGTTCTTCATTACTTTTTTTCAGTAAAAATGTCAAAGAAACTAAATCCCTCTTTGGCTTTGTTACATCACACACCACTGTATGTTCATTCAAACTGCAAATTTGTGTAAGATGATTGAGAACTTTTCTAATAAAATCTTCACCCCCCATACCAATATGCTACCCCTTTATATTTTAATTGTAATCCCGCCACTGAAAACAAACAAAATTTACAAAATGTAGCATATTTAGGCGCTTGATTTCACCTATTTTTCCGAGCTCTAGTCATAACCAAGGTTTATCTAAATAGAGGTTATATTACTTCCGTTTTTATGTGTGTGTTTTCTTTAAAAATGTCAATGTGAAAGAGAAGAGAAATGAATTTCAAGGTAAAATTTTTGCCAATTCGTTTTGTCTGACATTCACACTTTTTAGTATACATCAAGGCGGTATTTAGGGGGGGGGGTTTGGGTGTTTGAACCCCCCACGAAATTCTGGTATATAAATTTTACTTCTATCATATTCAAAGCCATATGTTGAAAACACTAGTTAACAAATAATTAATTTGAGAAAATACCAAGAATTTCAGGTATAGGGGAGGGCTGGCATGAACCTGCAGAGGTCAAAACCATTTTTTATGGTTAGGGGTTTGAGACAACGTAATTTTGGGGTTTTTTTTTGGTTACAACTTCAATCAAAAATTCTTTTCGCTGAAGTTACAAATAATAGATAATTAAAGTACGCTTCTAACGACATACCACTTATAAATTAAATTATGTTACCACTCCGGAATAAGGCAGTTAATCATCGCACATTTTCTACAATTTTAGCATATTTCCTTATAACTGCATAAACTCATTGCATGGTTGAAAATTCATTACTCGGGTTATATTAGTGTCTGAATTATAACATTTTGTGTGTTTTTCGAAAGATCCCACCTATTTCAATACTAACTTTTCAAATTCAACATTTTATTGATTTTTGCGATTATTGAAAAAATTTGGTTTTTATTGGGGTTTTTATAAAAAGTTGTAAAAGCCAGGAAAGTTTTATTCTTTTTAAAATTATTCTGTTTTAATGCAAACATTTTAAGCGTAATATTAAAAAAATTCAATGAATACTTTACTTTTGGCGACCGTTGAAGATATATCGATGAAATTTGGTATGCGTGATTTACTTACTTTGACGGAAAATTGTCAAAATCGGATGACGGAAACGCCCACTTTTATATATGGGAACTATAAAGGGGCCTAATAAAAACATTTTAAGCGATATCTCTGTCAAATATAAAGATATATCATTGAAATTTTATGGCACGAGTTCAACTAAGGACATAAAACAAAAATCACAAAAATTTTGGAAAATGGGCGGTGCCACGCCCACTTATTAAGGGGCAAATATTGAAAGTTTTATGAGTCATAACTCAGAAACCATTGAAGATATATCAATGAAATTTAGTACGCGTGATATACTTACTTAGGCAAATGTTTGGACGAAAAATTGTTAAAATCGGTTGACGGCCACGCCCACTTTTATATATGGGTCTTATAAAGTGGCCTACTAAAAACATTTTAAGCGATATCTCTGTCAAATATAAAGATATATCATTAAAATTTTATGGCAGGAGTCTAACTACGAACATAAGACAAAAGCCGTAAAAATTTTGAAAAATGGGTGTGGCACCGCCTCTTTTTAGAAGCAGGAATATACGAGATTTCTTAGCCTATAACTCGACAAATAATTGAGATATTATGATGAAACTTGGTTTATACACTTTTATAACTTGTATTAATAGACACGCAAAAATTTATTGAAATCGGTTTATGACCACGCCTACTTTTTAGCAAAGATATTTCTGGAACACGCTTTGGGAATTTGTAACGTGACATCTTTGTAACTGGAAGTCATAAAGGAATGAAATTTTGCACAAAGAATAATATTCATATGCTTAGTTGGATGACTGATAAAAATTTTGAAAATGGGCGTGGCTACGCCCACTTTATGCAGCACTCGCTTTATATAAAATCCATCAAACGCAAACAAACAATGAAAACATACAGCTGAGTATCTAATGTTCGATTCCACTCGAACTTAGGCTTCCTAACTTGTCTAGGCTTAATTTAGATTTTGGACCAATGATCCATTGTAAATTGCTTATTTTCAGCTTTGCTTGCATTATCTTATTATCAATATGATATTTCCAAGTAAGCCTTCTGTCTAAGGTAACACCAAGGTAGGTGACGTAATCTTTTTGGATTACTATTTTGCCATTAATTGAGACAGAGGGGCAGGTATCTTTTTTTAGAGTAAAAGTGACTTGTACACTCATTGACTTTAATTCTCCAATCTGAAAGCCATTGTTCTACAATTCTTAGATGGCTTTGCAACCGTCTGGCAGCCATTGAGGGATTTGAGTGCACACTAAGTATTGCTGTGTCATCCGCAAATGTTGAAGTAACGAGATTTTCATTAGTGGGCAAGTCCCTTGTGAATATTAAATATAGAATGGGTCCCAAAACACTACCTTGTGGAACTCCGGCGAAGATTGGATAGCTTTCAGTGGTATAACTTTTTTGCCTTACTCGAAACTTTCTTCCTGTCAGAAAGTTCTCTACAATAAGGCATATATTGTACGGAAGTGTACGTCTTATTTTAAATAATAGTCCCTCTAGCCATACCTTGTCGAAAGCTTGTGCCACGTCTAAGAACATTGCAGTGCAATACTTTTTGGTTTCAAAAGCCGACCGTATTTGAGTTACTATTCTATGAACTTGCTCTATCGTACCGTGTTTCTCCCTAAAACCAAAATGGTGACTTGGTATTGTCCCGCGTGTGTCTAGGATGGGCTGCATTTTTTTCAGCAACAACTTTTCGAATAGTTTGGAAAATATTGAAATTAAGCTAATTGGCCTATAAGAGTTTAACAGGGTTGGGTTTTTGCCTGGTTTTGGAATCATAATGATTTCGGAAAGTTTCCAAGATTCAGGAAAGTAGTTTAGTCGCAGGAGACTATTGAAACCTACCTACTACCCTTCTAGCAAAGTCACCGTTTTCGATTCGTACTGGAGGGTCCTGCAAAACTGGCCTTTTGAAATTTTTCAGTGACCGCCACAATGAGTAGTCTGTAGACGATGTAGCTGTCAAGGACTTAATTCTGTTTTGGAAATGTGCTTCTTTTTTGTCTTGCAATGGCATCTGAAGCTCTTTCGTGAATTTTTTCAGTTCGTATTTCAAATTTGGAGAGCGTAATCTCTGCCAGTCTTCCTAATTTGCCTTTTCTTGTGTATGAGATCGGTGATATCGTTTCCTTTGAAATAATTAGGGACACTCCTCTGGGTAGTTTTAGGCTGTGGATGCGTTGATATTTTTGCTGCTACTTGAAGAACATTTGTGAAGTCAGTAATCGCAGAGTCTACTTCGGCTGCTGATTTAAGGCTTGTATTTAATTTGGTGTGAGAACTGATAAAGTTTTTGTACTTAAGCCAGTTTGTAAATTTATTGGTTAAGCTCGAATTCAATTCGTTGAAAGATGGGATTATATCAATATTTGTAACACAAGGAGAGTAATCAGATGATAGATCGAAAGCCGATTTTATCTTAATTAATTCTGTTTCGATTGCACGAGTTACACCAAAATCTATTAGGTCGGGAGTTTTGCTTTTATCAGTAGGCCAATATGTTGGCTGACCAGTGGAAATAATCTATAGGTCATTGCTTAAAATTGCTTTGAATAGGTTTCTTCCCTTTGGTGTTATCAGTCTGGAGCCCCAAAATGTATGTTTAGCGTTATAATCACCCGCTGCCAGAAACCGTGGGCCCAACTTTGGTAAAGAATTCAGTAAATTGGGATTCTGTTATATTGAAACGGGGAGGCCAGTATATTGCAGTTACAGTGAGCCCACCAGAGCTATCTTCTACGTGCACTGATGTTGAGTGTATATAATTCCTGCAATAGATGATGCTTAGATGATGCTTAATCCCTTTTCTAATAAGTATTCCGGTTCCACCTCTAGCTTTACCTTCGGGGTGCTTGGTGTCGTAGAACGCAAAGCCGTCAATACTAAAATTATTAAAGGCCATCAAATGAGTTTCAGAGATTAGCATTATGTCTATCTGCTGTCTTTCTAGAAATATTTGGAGTTCGTTCCGGTGTTGGATTAGGCCGTTAGCATTCCAAAAACCTATATTGAGTGTATAGTGTTATGTAAAGCAAAGCCTACACATACGTATAGATATATATATTCGTAATTGCCCTTTTCCGTATTTATTCTTTAAAAACCTTTTTTGATTTTAACTATATATTTATTAGATTGGTTGTTTTATTTAATATGTAAGTTTTAATTTTTTAATTTGTACAAAAACGAAGTCGCGAAATTAATGTGGTGGCGGTCGAACCGAAACTATCTAATATATTGAACGATGGTGAGCGATGAGAGCGACTAGAGCTGTGTGGTGAGTTTTTCGGCTTCTCCACCGGGTGACACTTAATCGGAAAACTCTATCATGTTCTCAACATGCTCCCCCGCCGGCTGTCTTGTCTCCCTGAGCTCCGCCTCCAATTTGTCGAGAGCTTCCCTGGCGTCGGCCACCAACCGTCGTAATTTTTGGCGCTGGTTTTGCGACGAGCGGCTCTGGATCGAACGGTTGGGTGGTGGTACTCGGCGCTTGTTCCGCACGCGATGTAGTAGGGTGTGGTGCCCCAGGCCGCATCGGCAACAACTAGATGCCGAATCACATGCTCCAGTTGTGTGAGAGGTGGCAAGGCAGTTGACACAATGCCGGTGCGTCTTCGCGCACTCGTAGCGCTCTTCGGGCTTCATAGCCAAAAATACGCGACATTGTCGCAGTACGTGACGGAGCCCGCATAACCGGCATTTTGGCTGCTCCTGCTGACGTCGAGTTCTGTAATTATAAATGTATGGTTTTTTCGTTTTCGTTACTAAATGAATGAACATAAAGGACGTTGAAGAGAAGGGTGAAGAGTCGATCTGATTAAAATAATGATAAAGGAGAGAACACACGTAATGTGTGAAGAATTGGGGTATAGCAAGTCTAGGCAGGAGGTAGCACACAAAGTTTGGTTATATTTCGGGTGAGAACTCCTGATTGGGTCTTGATTTCCACAACGCGAATGTTTTTATCCGAGCCAGGGTGGAGCTTAATTACACGACCGTAACGCCATTCATTCGGTGGTAGTAAATCGTCTTTGATTACTACCAAGTCACCTTGTTGTATATTGCGCTGGGGACATTTCCATTTATATCGCTTGTGTAACTCTTTCAGATATTCATTCTTCCATCGTACACTGAATTGGTCATGGAGAAATTTAAGTTTTTTCCATTTATTGACTAGTGACAAATTATCACGGTTTTCTTCGGGTAGCGATAACAGGGGTGCTCCGCGTAGGAAATGCCCTGGGGTTAACACGAGTGGATCCTGTGGATCTTCCGACATCGGGGAAAGCGGTCTTGAGTTGAGAACCGCTTCTATGCGCACCAACAGGGTGTTAAGTTCTTCGAAGGAGAATTTATGGTTGCCCGCAACTTTTGTGAAATGTATTTTAAAGCTCTTGACGGCGGCTTCCCATAAACCTCCCATGTGAGGAGCGTAGGGGGGTATGAATTCCCAAGTAAATCCATGGACTGCATATTTCTCTGCTATGTCTTTAGCTACTTCTTTGAGAAAAACGGTAAACTCCCGCTGCAACGCGCGTTGTGCGCCCACAAACGTTTTTCCATTATCGGAAAGCATCTTATGAGGAATGCCTCGTCGACCGCTGAATCGCGCGAAGGCTGCCCGAAAACGTTAGTGCTGAGATCCGAACACAATTCCAAATGTATGGCTTTTGTTGAAAAGCACACAAACACGCATACATATGCCTTTACATAAGGCGATCGTCGGAGTGGGCCCGTTTTTACGAGAAACGGCCCGACGAAATCGACTCCGGTAGTGTGGAAGGGGAGTGAGTACGTGGATCTCTCCGGAGGTAATGCAGCCATTATCTGCGATCTCATCTGCTGCTTAAAGATCGTGCAAATCTTGCAATGAAAAATGCACTTTTTGACCTTTTGTTTAAGTCGGGGTATATAATACTCTTGCTGTACCATTCGGATCATCAACTGCTTTTCAGCATGTAGTAGGGTAGAGTGGAGGAAATCTAACAGGAGAGAGGAGAATTTTGATTTATCGGGGATGATAATAGGGTGCCGCTCGTTATAACTGAGGGCAGCAAGGGAAAGTCGGCCATTGACCCTCATTATTCCTGCTTTGTCTAGCATTAGGTTTAATGTCAGCAAGGGGTTCCTTTTGGCAATGGGTTTTCCTTCATGCAAGAGGGCTACGGTTTCTCCATAATAACGTCGTTGGGTTTCGATGATGAGGCGGATTTTTGCCTGTGTTATTTCCTCCTGGGTTAATATTGTGGTAACTGCAATTTTTTGTTTCCTTGCCTTTCGGATGAAACGTAGTATGTATGCGGTTACTCTTAGCGCACGGGAGAATGACGAGAAACGATCGAGTATATCTGTTTCTTCAGTGGCGTGAAAAATTGCTAGCTGTCGTTGTTCCGGGGGAGATAGATGTTGAGACACGGTTTTTGGCTAGGAATTTGCCGGGCGGATCAGCCAACTGGGTCCTTGCCACCACAATGGACAATCGACGAGATCTTGAGGTTTGCATCCGCGGGTACCCATATCGGCTGGGTTGTCATTGCCGGAAACATGTTTCCAAGTAGCATTGCTTACGAGGCCCAATATCAGCGATGTTCGATTGGCTACATAGGTTTTCCAGCTATGGGGTGGTTTTTCTAACCAGGCTAGTACAATTGATGAATCGCACCACAGTGTGAGCTCATGTGGGGGTAAATGGAGTTCTTCACGAATCTGCTTTACCAGTTTGGCTAATAACACTGCTCCACAAAGTTCCAACCGGGGCAGGCTTACGATTTGGAGGGGTGCTACTTTGCTTTTCGCAGCAGATGAGAGGAAAATGAGTTTTCGCTTGATTGTACTCTCAGATAAACGCAAGCATAAAATGCCTTTTCGGAGGCATCCGAAAATCCATGTATTGGGATAGATTTATCCGGGGAATACTGTACCCACCGTGGTATTTTGATATTCTGGATTTCGGATAAATTTTCATAAAATGAGCTCCATTTCTGGAGGGATCCGGGTTTCACGGTTTCATCCCAATCCGTTCCTTCCATCCATAATTGTTGCATAAGCATTTTAGCCAGGATCATTATTGGCGATAGCCATCCTGCGGGGTCAAACAGTTTCGCTACTGCTGATAAGATCTGTCTTTTTGTGCGAGAGTTTGCAGCGGACAGTGGGTCGTATGAATACGAAAATGTGTCTGTTAGTGCGTTCCCTTGAATTCCAAGCGTTTTTGTGCATCTAGCGTCTTGGAATTTTAAAAAAATCTGCATCTAACAGATCTGATTTTGGGATGGGTTCAAGGATCTTTTGGTTGTTGGATGTATTTTTCCTTAATGGAAATACTGCCGATTTGAGGGCTTCAATAACTTGTATCATTGAGTTGAGAGTGGACTGTATATCGTGACCACCAGATAGAATATCATCTAAATACGTTTCTCGTAACAATATGTTTTTTGCTAAAGGATATTCGTGTTGGCAGTCTTCTGCGAGTTGATGAAGGGTGCGTATTGCTAAGTAGGGTGCACAACTAACACCGAATGTGACCGTTTTTAACTCAAAATCTTCGATTGGACTTTGAGGGTATTTACGAAAGAGGATTCGCTGGAAGGCTTGGTCTTCTTTATGGACGAGAATCTGACTATACATTTTTTCTATGTCGCCATTGAACACAAACTTGTGTAACCGCCAGTTGAGTACGACCAGCATTAAGTCGTTTTGAAGGATGGGGCCGGTATGGAGGACATCGTTTAAAGAATTACCGGAGTGAGATAATTTTGAGGCGTTGAAAACGACTCGTACCTGAGTGGTTTTGCTGTCGGGTTTTATGACAGCGTGATGGGGTAAATAAAATGAAAAATATTTTCCATTTTTAACTACTTCTTTGGGTGGAGCTGATTCCATATGATCCATTGTTAAATATTCGCTGAGCACCTCGGAATACTTATCACGTAGTTCTGGTTTTCGCTCAAGCGTTCGCTCTATGCTTATGTATTGTTGTTGTGCTGCTGGTCGTGAGTGTCCGAGGGCGATATCTTCGGGGAATTCTGCCTTGAATGGCAGTTTAACCCTGTATCGGCCATTCTCTTCACGGATCGTTGTTTCTTTACACAGTAAAAATTTTAGTTTAATTTTAATACCATTTTGGTATTTATATATAACAATGCCAAAAAGTATAAAATTAAAACCATTCTGGTTTAAAAAAAAGAAGAGAATCTGAGAGACAGAAATTATTCTTGGTGTCAAATTAATATTTTTTGGAATTAAATCAAAACCAAATTTTGATTATTTTTAGAATATTTTTGGTATTAAAGATAGTTGAAATGGTATAAGATCAATCCGAAAATTGGAATAAATTTTATACTTTTTTGGATTTAAAAATAAACCCCCAAAAAATTTCCAGTGGATATACCGCAAATAACCCTTTATCTCAAAGATTAATGAGAAATTGAATAACGTTAACATTGTTTATTTATGCACATAAAAATCCAAAACAAACATTTGCCCCTAAGTTTTCACGAGCAGCAAACACTAAAGTACCTTATATGTACATATATCGAGCCCCAATCCCCATAAATGTGTATCCAACAAAAACTAAATTTACGGGACTCAGTTTTTTTAATTTGTTTTGCAATCAGTTTGTATGTCTTACTTCGAAACTGCATATTTCACAGCTATGACATTTTTGGAATTGATTCTTGTTATAATAAAATGTTGATTTCCATAAAATAGCTGAAATCGATAATTTTGTTGGGTACACTTTTATGGCAGTTAGGACTCGATATATGTATATACATATTGTCAACTTTTACACCAATATTTTGGTGATGTCCATCGAAATTTCAGCACCGTCGCGGTTCTTGCAATGATACTGCAAGAGAGACCTTCAACTGCCTTATACCTGTAAAAATAAAGCAAAATTTACCCCCATGCTATTTTATTAATTTCCTGCATTACTTACTTGATTCAATTATTTCATCAGGCGTGAAAAATTCGGGCCATTTATTTTACTAGACTTTTAGAAACATTTTGTTTATTTATTTTGACTTTTTTCTGATAATTTTTTTTTAATACTTTTTTTTGGTTTTGATTTCAAACCAAAAATACTTTGATGGTAATATAATTGAGAAAGAGAAATTTTTTTATACTTTTCAAGATTTGTTTTTAAACCATAACACAGGCCGACAAAATGAGACCGATTTTTTTGACCACAAACCAGACCATACTTTCCTAAAGGTTTTCGATGCGCTGAATTCAAATCTGGACGCAGAATTGCTCTATCACGTCAGGATTTTGAGATATCCTAACCTAAATGTGCAAAAAACACCATTTTTACCTCTTTTTGAGGTTATATATAAACGACAGATTATTTAAAAAAAAAGCACAAATAGCATCTTAAAGAAGAAGTCTTTCTCTTACGAATGGCGTTGAGTTTGCTCAAATATCTTTTTTTTCGATAAGATGGAGCAATTGAAATTTGCAGACTTATCGTAAGAGGTATGTGTTCTACTGCATCATACCTACGTTAATTCATATAAACTTTAAATTGCTCTATCTTAGCGAAAAAAAAAGATATTTGAGCAAACTCAACGCCATTCGTAAGAGAAAGACTTCTTCTTTAAGATGCTATGTGTGCTTTTTTTTTTAAAAAATAATCTGTCGTTTATATATAACCTCAAAAATAGGCAAAAACGGTGTTTTTTGCACATTTAGGTTAGGATATCTCAAAATCCTGACGTGATAGAGCAATTCTGCGTCCAGATTTGAATTCAGCGCATCGAAAACCTTTAGGAAAGTATGGTCTGGTTTATGGTCAAATTTCTTGTCGGCCTGTGTAATTGATTAAACTTCTTTAGAGAGAATTTTAATACTTTTCAAGGCTTTATTTTGAAACTATTTTGGAATAAATAAAATTGTAAAACTTCTCATAGTTTCAAAATAAGACTTTTTGGCATTAAAATCCAAATTTAATTCCAAGAATGATTAAACTAAGCACCAATTGATATTAGAAATAAACTATAATTTTTTACTGTGTATACAATGTTTCGCAGTATTCGTCTTCTGCGGACCGTGATTGAATGGAATGGATTTCTTCCTGCTCCCAAAATTGCCGCAGTAGGTTATTGAGGGTTTCGTTGCTAACTTCGCTAACGTGGGTGTGGTATGTTTTTACTTGCTCCGATATTGGGCCGCTTACGATCCATCCAAATATCGTGTTTTGAGCCAGTAAAGTTCCACTTATGTTGTGTTGTATGCCTTCCGTGAGGATTTGTGGAGTTATATCACTGCCGATCAACATATCGATTTTCGCCGGGTGACACTTAATCGGAAAACTCTATCATGTTCTCAACATTGAGTAAAGTCATGGTTTTGTTAAGATTGTTTGTAATAGGAGGTTTTGGTTTCTAATTAATTCTTGCATCATATTTTGCACTGATTTCATGTGATCTTGCATCATTTGCACAAAACTGTTTAAAGTTTTTTCCAAGTTTGTAGATGGAGTGGGAGTCTCCTGCGTTTCAGGCTCCCCTGTACCTTTAAGGGGTTGGGAATAAGTCCTGAAATGGTTCTGGTGAACGTTATTATTGACCGCATTTGGAACATTTTGGGGTTTTGGAACTAGTTGGGGCTTTGGAGTCAAGGCGGAGCTAGTGGTTTTCTTAGTACCCTTTTCCTTTAAGGAAGTATACACCGAGCAGCCACTGTAATTTGCAGTGTGATTTTCTCCGCAATTGCTACATTTCTTTAATTGTGAGTTGTCTTTTAGTTTCACACAATCCTTGGAGGTATGTAAATCCCCACAGATAACGCAAACACTAGGCAAGGTAGAGTACCGCTTAGTGTGGCCAAACTCTTGACAGTTGTGGCATTGTACAGGGTCCACCCATATGTGTGGTTCTTCCACCGAGATATGTTGGTGCAGAAGGTACCGTAGGTTGTATATGGGATGTACATCTCCCTTCTTTAAAAGTTGGAACTCGGGTTCTATTTCTACTCGAAACATTGGCTGTGGTATGTTCGATTTGTTTTTAAACGGTTTTATTTAGCTCACCCCGTTTGTTTTATTTATTCAAATTTAGTAATTCAAATTTCACCCTCTTCCTGTGAACCGATTAATCTGAAATTTTGTACGCGTGTATAACCCCGATGACAATGCAATATTATGAAAAAAAAAATTCCGTGGTGGCGCGTGGGTCGCTATATTTACAAAAATCGCATTTATGGTCCGATTTGGCTGAAATTCGGAACATGTATTACTACCTTGAAAATAAATATTTTCTTTAAAAAAAAATTCCGCTAGGTGGCGCGTGGGTCGCTATATTTACAAAAATCGCATTTATGGTCCGATTTGGCTGAAATTCGGAACATGTATTACTACCTTGAAAGGAAATATTTTCCTAAAAAAAAACTTCCGATAGGTGGCGCGTGGGTCGCTATATTTACAAAAATCGCATTTATGGTCCGATTTGGCTGAAATTCGGAACATGTATTACTACCTTGAAAAGAAATATTTTCTTAAAAAAAAATTCCGCTAGGTGGAGCTGAGATCGGGGTAATTAAAACTGAAAATCCTAATTATGGACCGATTTGGCTGATATTTAGCACGTGCATTACTTAAATAATTTACAAATGGTTAAAAAAAAAATTGGAGCCGCTAGGTGGCGCGTGAGTCGCTCTATTTAAATAAAAATAGGTAAAAAAACTTTTTAAGTTAAACGGTTTTTTTGGGCTTCTACAATACATAAAATGCAGGGCAGCACTGTGGATCACGCGGTCGTATACTTAGGTGCGAAACTGTTTGAAGAAGGTCAAGCCTACGTGGCTCTTAGTAGAGTAAGAACTTTGCAGGGACTACGTATAGAGGCGTTGGACTGCAATAAACTAACGGACAAGAAACCTTGCAATAATGAAGCACTAAATGAATTAAACAGAATGCGAAATAAAAACTAAAAACTAGAAAATAAAAATAGGTAAAAAAAAACTTTTTAAGTTAAACGGTTTTATGTTATACATACAT
This sequence comes from Urophora cardui, assembly GCA_960531455.1. NCBI lineage: Eukaryota > Metazoa > Arthropoda > Insecta > Diptera > Tephritidae > Urophora > Urophora cardui. Next base: position 57,349,349 of record OY482670.1, read on the forward strand.
TGCAATGTTTAAGATAAATGTACTAAAAACCAAAAAATAATAAAATAGATACAGTCGTGGGAATTATAAACATTTGCATAGACTAGACTAAAATAAAACCGTGGGGCACGTCATCGTACAATCGTTGATTAAAATGTTTGTTTTGTAATGTTACACTATAATTAGGCAGTTGTTCAACCGACAACGATGGACGTGTGATAAGTAGGGCTAGAATGTGGAAAAAAGCTAGCAAGCTCGATTATAAGCGAGTTTTAGGGTTTCATAGTGGTGAGCGAGTAGTACTTTTATCATATGTTTTGTCGATTAAAGACAAACTACGAGCAGTGAAACGATTCCTCGTGTGAATGTCCAACGATAAACTAGTTGAAACATCTCTTTTATTAACATGGAGTGTATAACTATTGGAATTTCCATGAGCAAGAAAATAGTAAGTAATTTCCTCACCGTCTGCGGGCCAACTGCCTAACGACGAATTAAACGGTTCTTCTATCGCACATTAAGTCGATAATTTGTAGACAATTGACGTGCCCCCCGGTTTTATTTTAGTCTAGTCTATGCAAATGTTTATAATTCCCACGACTGTATCTATTTTATTATTTTTTGGTTTTTAGTACATTTATCTTAAACATTGCAATGTATGTATAACATAAAACCGTTTAACTTAAAAAGTTTTTTTACCTATTTTTATTTATATTGTGTACATATCGTACTTTAAACCCTTCTTCTTTAAAAGCACTCTCAATTTCAATGGGATTCACGGAACTTTCTATTCCTTTCAACACAACTGACAAGCCGCGGCTACTCTTCAGCTGGAATGTATAGAAAGACTTTTTGTTTTTTTCAAAGTCGTTGGTTACTTTACGGAAGTATTTTTCATCGTACGTTTGGAGTTTGACTTCCTGGATGTTTCCCTTTTTAATTGGTACAATGTGGAAATTCTTTTCCCCTATCAACGCTATCAATTTGTTTACAAGTAAGCCAGAACTTGGTTCTCTCAGATAAATTGGTGGAGGTTTGGCTTTTTTTTTGCGGTATTTCCGAAGTCTTATTATCCTTTTGCGCAAGTAGGCTAAATTTGTTATTGCCTAATGCTGCTTGTGGTGCATCTTTTGGTGGTTCTTTCACCGTGGAATTTTTTAAAACTTTATTAGGTTTACCACTTTTTTCCGGGGACCGCTTTCTTTTAACTAACGGTCTGAACCTTTTCGCCTACTTTTTGCATTTCCCTACTCGTTTTGGAATTAGATGCATCTGTTGAGGTATTTGGATTGGGATGGAGGAAATTGCGGAATATTTCCTGGAATAGCGGGAGAGCAGGATCGTGCTCTTTGTTCGTCTGTTTTATTTCTAGGTGCCTTTAGGTTGGCTTCATTGGTACTGCACCTCAGTGTGAAATACCCATTGTTCTTCAATCTGTTAATGTTAGAGTGAGTGCCTGTATCACTCATGTACTTTATTTTAATATATATTATTTTGGATTGTTTTATATTATTTATTTTATTTTTATTTTATTTTTCAAACAATTTTACCATATTCATTGAGTCATAGTACAAAATAAAAAATTTACCACTTGTAGCGTTTTTTATGATTTAATTACTGGGATGTCTCGGTAACTCTGTTTATAACTCGTTAGAGCATTGCCAACTCAAAAATAAACGCACTCAACTTTTCAACGTTTCAGCGTTAACGCTTGGTTTCGTTAACTTTAAAAACGAAACGGAAATTATTTTGATAATTTTTATAACGTTGAAAACCTAAGTCGTTTCAACAAAAACGACTTTAACATTTCGGTTAGCGTTAAAATTAACGTTACGATGCATTCTTGTACTGAAGTAGCGAGGATACAGTAGTCTAAGTATTGGCATACACACACACGCTCACTGATGAGCACAAACGCACAGGTTAACGAGCATCTGAGGTATGATGCCCAATAAACATAATAGAAAAAATCTCGAACGTTGAAAGTTAGTAGCAGACAGAGTGAGTGCATAACAAGAACGAGCGCTGCCAGCGTACTCCTTTTTTAGACCTGATTTGTCAACAACAAGCAAACCCTTTTTGCAGGATGTTTACATACATGAACATATGCATTATTCATTTGCATCTAACTTCGCCTTTACTACCTGCCACTAAGAACGAAAAAATAAGCATTTACTTGAAAAAATCTACCAAATTCGGGTGAAAAATTACCATTATCTCTTCCTACACTTATTACTTAGGAATAAATACTTATATGTTTTGATAAAATATACTTTGTGTAAAGGCGATTGGTATAACATGAAGAATGAAAAAAATACGGGTTTTGAAACCTACATGCATACATACCTACGTACAAAATAATAAATTTAACCAATTCTCAAAACTGCTTATTACGTTCATACATATATAACTACATACATATTTTATGTGTTCAAAATCGATAAAAGATTTTCTTCTTATTAAAAAAAACTTCACCTAAAAATCGATAAAATTTTGTTTTTTAAGTAAAGCAGATGAAAACTTTCTTCTTTCAGTTATTTGTTTACTCGAAATACATACCTATGTACATAACGAAAAATCCATAAAAGGAAATCCTTATACCGAGCGAGAAATTGTTTACCAATTTTGACAGAATTTTATCAATGTGGTAACGCTGCTCTTCTACCTATTGCTCCTCCCCTAATTACCCAATCCGCATTTTTCTTAATTCTCAATTTGAGATGTATTTGTAAGTAATTGTATATATGCATGTATACCAAAACGGAAATTCGTCTCAAATAGCATTCTCAACTTAAATGGCTTCGATGCTATTCCTGGAGAATATTAATTTTTTTATAAAATATTAACCTAGAATACAATTAAGATATTTGTTGCCACTGCTTCAAATAAAATTTGGATGAAAAGCAATTTTATATTTTCAATTGATTTTTAAGTAAATTTTTGCTTCCCGACGTTTTACCGAGCATTGTGGTAAAAATATAGTTTTTATTTTCGTGTCCTTAATTTATACATACCTGGGTACTTACTTTGGTATATTTGAGAAAAAATTGAGAATAGGTACGTTTAATTGTGAATTTCAAAATGCTCTGGAATTAGAAATGTGTATAAACGTTTTTTCAACGTTCGAGATTTTTTTCTATTATGTTTATTTGGCATCATACCTCAGATGTTCGTTAACCCATCCCTGTAGGGAAAACGTCTAATTCCGAACTAGGTCGCTTCTAGTGCATTTTTGGACACTACTAGTGCGAGCTAAATCTCTTTTGCATGTTATCAACTGGCGAATTTAACACGGCGATGTCCTAGGCGGTGTAAATTGTTACTCTCTGCACTACATTTTCGATAGTTCCGAACTAGTACTAAATTCTACAGTTTACACTAGTTCGTATATTGGCACAATTTCGATAGTTCTAAACTAGCTACAAGTATCTACAAATTCACAGTTTTACATCTGGCGCTTAAATCCAGCCTTTGACACACTGCATGCAAGTGGCGCGATGGCCGACTGGCTAACGCATGTGCCTTTCAATCTGAGGGGCGCGGGTTCGAATCCTGTCTGTGTCAAGGTGGATGATAATTTTTTTTTTATTTTTTTTAACTAATATTTTTTTATTTTTTTATTTAATAAAAATTTACAATAATATTTAAAAAGTAATAAAATAAAAAAAAAATTAAAAATAAGCCTGAGGGATCGGAAAAGCATAATTATGGGAACATTTCATTTCATAAAAGATGCAAATAGAAAACTCTTTATATAAAATGCTTCACTAAACATCTGAGAATTGCAGAAATATACACTCTAAAAACTGCGTGTAAATATGCTACCAAAATATATGTAATTTTTAGTTGAAAATTACATTTCTTTCGTAGATTTACACTACAACTGTGTAATTTACAGTTCTAAACGAAATTTTACGCACTTTTCAGCAAAAGTGAGCATATCATGCGATTTTACACGCATTTTGGATTAAAATTGCATACAGAAATTGTAATTTCAAATCTCGTGCGCGAAATTACAATTGAGTGGAGTAAAATTACATAGTGAATTTGTAATTTTGTTTAACTTATATGCGAAATTACAATTTATTACTCGATTGGTGTTTAGATTTAAAGTTTGTTTGTGTAGGCTTTACACTTTTATTGTTTAAATTTAAACAGATTATCTGTTGCATTTTTCAGTGTGCGATTTTGCGCATAATAAGGTAGGAAAAAAGTAACCTACCTTTTTGTATGCAAAATTACACGAAAATTTCTAAGAGTGTACAAAACCGACGGCAATTGAACGAACGAAAAATTTTCATAGAGATTGCATACAAATCAAAGTGTGTCTTATAATGGTCACCCAATTGACTCCTTCTGAACTGGTTAGGGTCTATCTACAATGGATCTAGTTCCCTTTTGACACCTTTTCGCCAGTTCGGAACTAGAAATTTTGCTCTCTAGTTATTGAGTTCCCTGCAGGGATGCGTTTGTGCTCATCAGTGTGCGTGTGTGTGTATGCCAATTCTTAGACTACTGTATCCACGATACTTAAGTAGTCTTACAGTAAACAGTAAATAATACTTAAATATTGTGAACTTTTTACAGTAGTAAGTAAAGACTACTTATTACTGTAAAATTTTTACATTAATAAGTAACGTGGTACTTAATACTGTAAAAAAATTTAAGTAATAAGTAAAGCGATATTTAATACTTTAAAAATTTTAAGTAATAAGTAAAGCGATACTTAATACTGTAAAAAATTTTAAGTAAGCAGTAAAAAGGGTAAAAATAATGAATTACTACTGGTACTTAAAAGTGCCCATCTATGTGGAGTAGTGTGAGACATTTAAATTTCAGGAAGCCATCCAGTGGGGCAGATAACATTTGTTTGGCGAAAACAGAAATATGATCATGACGTTTGACACAATAGACATATCTGGCAATGTTGTTGTATAAGACACAGAGTTTACCACGGGACACACTATCGCAACTGGCGTACATTTCACAACCATATAACAAAGTTGGTAACAAAAAGTTGAGGCAAAAGTGACAAAAGCTTAAGGCATCGCGTCCAGATGCTATCATCATTAAGAAAACAGGTACTTTGTATGGGGACATTACACTGTGTGTCGGGATTCTGCTTCTGGAGAAGTAGAAAGGCGGCCTCCGGCTTTTCCACGATTGGTACTAGAGATGAGCGAAACTGCGATTTTTCGATATCTGTGATTTCAGTGATTGCTATTTTAAAATCACTGCGATTTTAAACTGCTATTGCGATTGCATGGACTGTTATAAAATCCTCAGTTACCGGTAGAGATTCATTTTGCGTTTTCTGAGCGACATAACCTGTCAACATTTTATGTGGCAAAAATGATAGCAACAACAACGTATTCCCCAGTAATTTCGCTGTTGTCAACATTTTTCAAAGACAATTTTAAATTCAATAATTTTTTTTTTCTTATATTTCTATATATGTATGTACGTATGTGGTCTGCTCAGAAGTGTAAACAAAAGGAAATTTATATTGCTTTTGCGATTCAAATAGGTGAACTGCTTATTTGCTACATCGATAGCAGTTCCAATAAGTAGTGAACTGCGATTTTGAAAAAGTGATCGCAGTTGCGATTTGCGATTTTTTATTCACAGTGAAAAAATTACCGTTTGCGATATATCGCTCATCACTAATTGGTACATATACCTTGGCGCGAGGTCAGGACGGAAAGTCTTCCCTCGGTACTACTCTTATCATGGCACTATTCCACAGCCAGCTTCGTGACAGTGTCCATCACCCATTTCTGAGTAAGGTCATCTTTGCATTTCAACCACCTATTTCATGCTTAAAAATTTTCCAGGACATCCGAGTCCACTTTAATACCCATAACTGGGTACCCGACCTAACAATCATACTTAAGAGCTCTATGTTTCAGCCCTGGTCAATACCTTTCATTTGATACCATTATTGCTCAGAAATATTTAGGGGTTATCCAGATCCACATGTTGACCCGTATCTGGGGACCAGACCTAGGAATCATGATCTCTAGAAATCATAATCAGTATATCTCTATGTAAAAGCCCTGCTAACACCTATCATTTGATACCGTTATTGCTCAGAAATATTCTATGGTTATCCAGGTCCACCTGGACCCGACCTAGGAATCATGATCTCTATGTAAAAGTCCTGATCAACACCCTTCATTTTATACCAATATTGCTCAGAAACATTCCGTGGTCAGCCAGGTCCACGTGTTTTGACCTCAGGAACACGAAGCTGAATGCGGAAATGTTTTATTTTTTGCCGGTTAAAAGTTATTAACAAAAACTTTGGCTGTTCCCTACTTTACTATCCTCAGTCCTAAAGAATTTAAGTTACTGGAAAATTTCAGTTCGTTGGCTTACATAATTTTTTCTCAGATACGGAACTTTTCTGTGATCTCTTCCATTTAGTCCTACTTCTCGAGGTCTGTTGCTAATTGTTCTACTCAAAACTGCACCATTTCAACCTTCCTTGATATCATTAGATGACGAAAATGATCCCAAACATGCCTCCAGAATCGAAAACTCATAGTTTGAACGTAAGAAAGTTGCTGTTTTTGAGTAGCCCTCACAGTTGTCGAACCTCAGCCCTATAGGGAATATTAAAGAAGACGATGGGGGATCAAAAATGGAAAAATAAGCAAGAGTTATGGAAAAAAAATTAAAGAAGCTTGGTACTTAATACCAGTTGCAAATTGCGCTGATTTGGTCAACCCTATGCCACGAAGAAGTAAGGAAGTTATAAAAAATAAAGGAGCTTCAACTAAACATTAGTTTAAATCTAGCTGCAGCAGTAATATTGTATTTTACTTGGAAAAACAATCGAATTTAAAGTTTGTCCTTATTATTATTTCCAACTTAAATTATACATTTCATTATTTATTATACTCAGCTGTACTAGTACACAGAGTATTATAGTTTTAATCACATAACGGTGGATTGTAACAGAATGAAATAATCGAGATAGATATAGAATTATATATATCAAAATGATCAGGGTGAAAAGAGAAATCGATTGAGCTATGTCCGTCCATCCGTCCGTCCGTCTGTCCGTCTCTCCGTCCGTCCGTCTGTAAACACTCTAACTCGCGCAAAAATTGAGATATTTTGATGAAATTTGTAAAGCAAGTTGATATCGAGACTGGGACGGTTGGTATTGAAAATGGGCGAAATCGTACCATGACCACGCCCACTTTTCCTATATAGACAAAATCGGAAATTCGGTATCTCAGTCACTAATAGAGCTGGAGCGATGAAATTTCACCCAAGTGTTGAACTCAGGCCACTAGGAAGAAATTTGATGAAATTTTGGAAAATGGGCGGTGCCACGCCCACTTGTTAAGGGTCAAACATTGAAAGTTTTATATGTCATAACTCAGAAACCATTGAAGATATATCGATGAAATTTGGTACGCGTGATTTAATTACTTAGGCAAACGTTTGGACGGAAAATAGCTAAATCGGTTGACGGACACACCCACTTTTATATATGTGTATTATAAAGTGACCTAATAAAAATATTTTAAGCGATATCTCTGTAAAATATAAAGATCTATCATTGAAATTTCGTCGCATGAGTCCAGCTGTGGACATAAAACAAAAAAGACAAAAATTTTGGAAAATGGGCGGAGCCACGCCCACTTATTTAGGGTCAAACATTGAAAGTTTTATGAGTCATAACTCAGAAACCGTTGAAGATATATCGATGAAATTTGGTACGCGTGATTTAACTACTTAGGCAAATGTTTGGACGAAAAATTGCTAAAATCGGTTGACGACCACGACCACTTTTATATGTGGGTATTATAAAGTGGCCTAATAAAAACATTTTAAGCGATATCTCTGTCAAATATAAAGATATATCATTGAAATTTTATGGCAGGAGTTCAACTGCGGACAGAAAACGAAAAACACAAAAATTTTGGAAAATGGGCGTGGCACCGCCTCTTTTTAGAAGCAGGAATATGCGGCGTTTCTGAGCCCATAACTCGACAAATAATTGAGATATTATGACGAAACTTGGTATATATACTTTCGTAACATGTGGTAATACATATTCAAAATTTTTGCGAAATCGGTTGACGACCACGCCCACTTTTATACATGGGAACTATAAAGTGGCCTAATAAAAACATTTAAAGCGATATCTTTGTCAAATATAAAGATAATTCATTGAAATTTTGTGGCATGAGTTCTACAATAGACCGGAAACAAAAACTTGAAAAATTTTGGCAAATGGGCGTGGCACCGCCTCTTTTTGGACAAAGGAATATATGACATTTCTTAGCCTATAACTCGACAAATAATTGAGATATTATGACAAAACTTGGTTTATACACTTACATATATAACTTGTGTTAATAGACACACAGAAATTTATTGAAATCGGTTTATGACCACGCCTACTTTTTAACAAATATATTTCTGGAACACCCTGTGGGAATTTGTAACGTGACATCTTTGTAACTAGAAGTCATAAAGGAATGAAATTTTGCACAAAGAATAATATTCATATGCTTAGTTGGATGACTGATAAAAATGTTGAAAATGGGCGCGGCTACGCCCACTTTATGCGGCACTCGATTTATATAAAATACACCCTATATCGAACAAACGCAAACAAACAATGAAAGCATACAGCTGAGTATCTAATGTTCGATTCCACTCGAACTTAGGCTTCCTTACTTGTTATTCATAAAAATTAAATTATTATACAAAAACCACCCCAGAGTCATTGAAGCATGTCCTCTCCGTGTAAGCATCAATATATGGTAATTATTATTTGGTCTTAAAATGAAATAAATGGAGAATTGCAAAATTTTGTCCCTATTATTTTTTCCAACACTGTATATACTATATATATTTATTTTAAAGTGCCTTATATATATATAAATATGTACATATGTAAATATATGTATGCATGTTTATTATCATACAAAATAAGCAAATGAATTTAAATTTACCCTTACATATGGATTTGTGTATATTCCTTAATATTTATTTTCTTTATTTTATATTTTAGTTTATGTAACAATTGTTTTCTGCTGTTAATAAAAAAGTTTCAACAATTTAAGGTGGAAATTAGTTTATTTATTCCATTCAGCCAGCGCTATTAAGGTAACTAAATAAAATTAATATTTGAATAAGGATTGTGATTTGTAGATTTGGGGCAGGCGCGCCGGCGCGAAAAAGCACGCCGGCGTCGCCGCCTAATGTTTTTGGAATAGCGCCGCCGCCGCCGGAATCACTGTCCGCGTATATGTCTAGTTTGGATGGCACTGTTTTGTTTCTTTTATTTTAGTTTGGACACAACCCATTTATTACGCATAAAAGTAGGCAACAAAAAATATTATAAAAATTATTCTAGGTAAAGAAATTTTCTGCAACAACAACAATTACACAGAAATTTTCCAACGGCGATTGTGCACGTATTTTCCAACCGATTTTAATGAAAATCAAAATGGACCTATTACACAGGCCGACAAGAAATTTGACCATAAACCAGACCATACTTTCCTAAAGGTTTTCGATGCGCTGAGTTCAAATCTGGACGCAGAATTGCTCTATCACGTCAGGATTTTGAGATATCCTAACCTAAATGTGCGAAAAACACCGTTTTTGCCCATTTTTGAGGTTATATATAAACGACAAATAATTTTAAAAAAAAAAAATCACACATAGCATCTTAAAGAAGAAGTCTTTCTCTTACGAATGGCGTTGAGTTTGCTCAAATAACTTTTTTTTCGCTAAGATAGAGCAATTTAAAGTTTATATGAATTAACGTAGGTATGATGCAGTAGAACACATACCTCTTACGATAAGTCTGCAAATTTCAATTGCTCCATCTTAGCGGAAAAAAATATATTTAAGCAAACTCAACGCCATTCGTAAGAGAAAGACTTCTTCTTTAAGATGCTATGTGTGCTTTTTTTTTAAAAAAATAATTTGTCGTTTATATATAACCTCAAAAATGGGCAAAAACGGTTTTTTTGCACATTAAGGTTAGGATATCTCAAAATCCTGACGTGATAGAGCAATTCTGTGTCCAGATTTGAATTCAGCGCATCGAAAACCTTTAGGAAATTATGGTCTGGTTTGTGGTCAAAAAAATCGGTCTCATTTTGTCGGCCTGTGTTATCGGTAATTCCCTTTCTAATGATGGTCTAGCTTTTAAAATCGGTTCAGTAGAATCGCCAAAAGGTCGCGGACAAAATTCATGTTAGCGTATTACTTTTAGTATTTTATGTAGTATTCACTGAAGAATGTATGCACGAAAAGATACCATGTCAGAATTTGTATGTTATTTTATAAAAGATTTTTTGTTTTACTGTTGTCATTAACTATGTTTCTTTAATATAAATTACCACAAACATTTTCTTTAAAATCATTTTTTAAAAGTTTTGATTACAAAAGTAATGAACAATATTTTTAAGAGTGCAATTTTGAGGGTGTATGAAGAAACGCCATTTTTTGTTTTTGTTGTAACTTGTTTAAATAAAAATAAATGTGTTTTTGATAAAGAATTCTTCAAAGTTTTATTCTGTATTAAATTTTTTTTTTAAATCAATGCCTTCGAAAATATTTAAAAAATGGTATTGGGGTAGAAAATTACCCCACGAATGTAGTTACGTAAGTTGAAATAGCGAATGTAGTTGAGGGTTAATATATAGATTTTTGGCTGCGTTTATATGGAAGTGCCCCCACTGTGCGACGCTTCAATACCAAAACTCGATGCCATCTATGTTAGGGTACGCTTTATATAAAACCATAATAAAAAATTAAAATTTGCTAAATTGTTTTCATGGCAAGCTTTCAATGGGTTTATTTTGTAAAAATTTCGAATTCTATTATATGTATGTACACTTTTGCTTATAACTTTTGATTGAATTGTCGATTGATACCAAAATTTGACAGCATCCTTTGGAAACGTTTTACTTGAAAACACCAAAATCGGGAAAATGTACTAAGTCTATTGTAAAGGCTTTCATTTTTTAGTGGTAACATAAACACACAGAATTCAGGTTGTTGTCATAACGTATTGTTCGTTACATATTTTCCGGAGTGTCGCTAAAAAGTTTGCAGTTCAAAAACTTTTTATGTTTACATATTGCATGTAATTTTATATATAGTATTAAAATTTTGGAGATGATAAATCTATCTATATAAAAGAAAATATCCCTTATTACTTTCAGGGCCAATGCACCGCTGGCATGTTACCGGTGGCGTGGGTGGATGAGGGTCCAGGCCCTCCAGCTTGTCCGATTTCATGTAAAGTTTTAATGACGAAAGAGAGCACAGTTAATAGTTTTAATACGACATCTAAAAGTATATTAATAAGGGATAAAGAAGTCAATTTCAAGCAATACGATGCTGAAAATTTATCCAGAATGGGCCGTGACTTAAGACAGTGGGAGGACAACGATAATAAAGAATCGGATACAAAAACAGTCAAAAGTTCAAAAAAAATTATGGCGGAAACAGTAACTGCTAAACTAGCTGCTAAAAAAGCGATTACGCTCACCCTCAACGATGTCAACAGAGAGCATAAGTTCACTAGTAACATTAATCAAATGAACACGAACCAAGGAGAAGTAAGCAGATTATATGAATACTCTGATTTTATAAGTGTCGGATCAAAATATGATCACTTATACAACAAAAACCAAAAGAAACAATACAAACGTTATAGAGAACACAAGCACCCAAATTATCAGCAAAAACAACAGTTAGAACTACAGTGCCTTGATTACTTGGGCGATACAGAGGAAACGAGTCCGGCGCATTTATGTACATTTACATCGCCAAGTGAATTGGCGTCTAAGCTGCGTTCCCTACGTCTACACCATTGCTGCGAGCGTAATGTCTTCAGCGCCTTGCATACAATCGCCTTAAACGCTACCCTTAGTGGCGGGGTTGAGTGTGTTCGCATCCTCATGGATGTTATGGATTTAGATCTATTGGCAACTCGCATTACGTGTGAGCTGGCAGAAATTCTTTTTCGTTTTGATTGTCGCCAAGTGTATTCACTGATTCATCAGTGTCACGATTGCAAAGTAAGTACCGTAAAATCATGCATACAAATATAATAAATACGCTGTGGTAAAAATTCCAAATAGTTGGTGAATATACATACATACTAACTATTTATCCTGCAAATAGTAGGCCAGGTAATATGCTACTACAGGACCAAACTACGTTGTTACCATTACTAGTTACCGAAATGCTCCAAATATATGAAAAAATATGGTTACACTGCGATGTCACCCCTGATTCACCGCTGCACATAGGTAGATTTTCAAGTTTTATGCGGCCAAAATTGAATTTTGTGAAGTTGTTGCAATTACAGAAAAAAACATACCCACATATTGGAAATAGACTGGGGAACAATAATTCACCGCTTTTTTCCCGACCCCATACACTGCACTTGCTCCCAGATGGTCGAAACTTAGCATATCTAAACTTAATATTCTAATTTTTTTTACATATTTTTAAGTCCTAGTTTCAACGTGAATATTTATTATTTAAAGCATTTCATTTAAGTAATCCTAAACCTTCAAGTAATTATTAACACTCTTCACTAATATCCTTGATTTCCAATAATTCTAAGTTTATAGTTTTAAGCTTTTAAAGTTGGGATATTTAAAAAGAAATGTTCATCTTTTTTAACACGCTTTTATTAGCTTCACATGTATGTATGTATGTATGTATGTATGTAACTTCATCCTATCCTAAAAGTTCCAACGTTTAACTCAATCATTATTTTTTTGAAACATTCACTTTACTTTTATTGTGTTCTCTCTTCTATTATTTCTATTCTCCTCCGGATTCGAAACCTGACATCAACATGAGATTCAGCCCACTGACATCATATAGTGGACATTCAACATTATATTATATGCTTCATTGAGGCTTTTAAGTTACCTCTCTTTAAAATAGCCTCTATGAATTTCATTCAATTCACTCCCGTATGCAAGCCAATAAGAAACAAGCTTTCTGTTTTGTTGTTGTTGTGTTTGCAATAAAAACAACCGCATGTACATACATACGTATGCAAAGCAAGAACTGGTTTTTTGTCTTTCTTTGTTCAAATTCTATTTATAGGCTAGAAATTATAGCAATTATACCACGGCTGCCGATCTTGGTAATTACCAAAATAGGTTATTTTTTCGCTGTTGGTTTCTTGGTAACTTTCATATGTGTTTGGCAATTTTTATTTTCTCAAGAAGTTGTTTACTATTTCTAACACGCTTTTATTTCGTTTAGGCTTCATTTTTGAGCTCTCATGACCAAAGGTTTTTTTTTATTAGGAAAAAATGTATGTGAAAAATTAATATTTTTGGTAGAAGTTATAAATACATATGTATGTAGATCTATTTCGGAGATCACCACATCCATTCATCAGACTTCTTTTTATACTCAGCTGTACTAGTACACAGAGTATAATAGTTTTAATCACATAACGGTGGATTGTAACTAGGGATGGCAACAATAACCGGAAAAACGATTATAATCGGTTAATTTCTTTCGGTTAGCGATTAAAATGTATCGGTTTTTTCCTTTTGATTATTTTTTCGATTAACCCTTTTCCTCTCAAGTCGAAAATAATCGAAAGGAAATAATCGAAGTTGGGAATTTCCCCCTTTTCATCCGAGTCCGAATTCGGTTACCCACGGTTTTGTGAGTATATCCAAAAAAAAACGCAATAAATGTTCCCACCAGTTCCCGAATAGACGATTTTATCATTTTGACGATTTTTCCTAATAAATGATGATTTTTTTTCTTTTATTATATATTTTGTTTAAGGAATAATTGTAATCGAAAAACGGTTATAATCGGCTAGTTCCCCACAATTATTCACGATTAATAATCGAACGCTTTCGATGAACCTAAAAAACGGTAATCGGTTATTTAATTTTTTTTGCCATCCCTAATTGTAACAGAATGAAATAATCGAGATAGATATAGACTTATATATATCAAAATGATCAGGGTGAAAAGAAAAATCGATTGAGCCATGTCCGTCCGTCCGTCTGTCCGTCCGTCCGTCTGTAAACACTATAACTCGCGCAAAAGTTGAGATATTTTGATGAAATTTGAAATGCAAGTTGGTATCGAGACTGGGACGGTTGGTATTGAATATGGGCGAAATCGGACCATGACCACGCCCACTTCTCCTAATTAGAAAAAATCGGAAATTTGGTATCTCAGCCACTAAAATAGCTAGAGCGATGAAATTTTACCCACGTGTTGAGCTCAGGCCCCTAGAAAGAAATTTGATGAAATTTTGGAAAATGGGCGGTGCCACGCCCACTTATTAAGGGTCAAACCTTGAAAGTTTTATATGTCATAACTCAGAAACCATTGAAGATATAGCGATCAAATTTGGTACGCGTGATGTACTTAATTGGGCAAACGTTTGGACGGAAAATAGTTAAAATCGGTTGACGGCCACGCCCACTTTTATATATGTGTATTATAAAGTGACCTAATAAAAACATTTTAAGCGATATCTCTGTCAAATATAAAGATATATCATTGAAATTTTATAGCAGGAGTCCAAACGCGGACATACATTTTTCTAGAAGATTTTTGAATATGCAATTTTGTAGCTCATTCAATTTTCATATAATAATATGCAACATTCAACTTTTTGAAATTTTTCATTGGCTTTTCGGAAATTTTAATTGGAACGGTCTGACGTACATATAAGGCAAACACCCTACAGAAAAAAAACTTCTAAAATCGACGGAAATGTTTACAGCATTGAGAATTGCACTTTTTACACTAAAATTGGTTGGCTACATAACAGTACACTTAGAAATCTCCTCAAAATCTTCTATAAATTCTGGCCTCAATTTGAAATGTTTAATCCACTTTTAGAAATTTCCACGATTTTTCGAATTTTTCCCATAAGCTTGTAAATCCTGCTTAAAACGATTTTTATTGAAAAATTGTCTATATTTTTAAACCAAAATAAGAAAGTAAAATTGCCGACAGAACTCTTTGAAATAAATTTGAAAACTAAGGCGTATGATTTTTTTTTTGAGTCACTATATATATTTTTCAATAAAATCGACTTTTGACACAAATTATTAAAATTTTACATTAAACAAGCATTTTGGAATGGCTGATATTTTATGCAAGTGTTTTCAACGAAGAATTAGAGGTAGTGAGTGTTTATTGGCGAAACAAAGTACAATTCATAAGTGGAAATTCAGTGTTTTATTGAATTTTGGAGCAAAAACCCTGATAGAATATATGTAAGTCGATATAAAGTTTTATAAGTATCGTAGTAAGATTTTATTTCCAAATGTAGTTTGTGGTACATATATGTACCAGCCGTACTTTTCGCTGGTACATATATGTACCTTTACCTTTATTTGTAATTATATATTGCATATTTTTCCCGAAAATTTAAATTAATTGAACGAGTTAGAAAAAAAAATTTTCTATTTTTTATTTACTTCAAAATTTTTCAACAGCAAGGGAGTTTTTGAATCAAAAACGCCCGTCTTCGTATTAACTATGGAAAGTTGTTGAATCAAAAACTTTGCCGTTAAAACAAATACTTTTGCTGTTGAATCAAAGACGGAGATTCAACAGCGGAAAGTTGTTGAGTTAACTACCGGTATTTTTTTCAGAGTATATAGCAAAATTAGTTTTGGCCAAATTAGGTTAGGTCTTCCTTAAGTTAACTTTAATGACTTAATGGCATACCTTTATTTTCGAAAAATATGTGGATTCTTGAGTCATTTGTTTAAGACCCCATTTCTGGAAAACCTAATGTTTTTAAACGGTTTTATTTAGCTCACCCCGTTTGTTTTATTTTTTATTCTTGGGTCAAATTTAGTAATTCAAATTTCACCCTCTTCCTGTCAACCGATTAATCTGAAATTTTGTACGCATGTATAACCCCGATGACAATGCAATATTATGAAAAAAAAAAATTCCGATAGGTGGCGCGTGGGTCGCTATATTTACAAAAATCGCATTTATGGTCCGATTTGGCTGAAATTCGGAACATGTATTACTACCTTGAAAAGAAATATTTTCTTAAAAAAAAATTCCGCTAGGTGGCGCGTGGGTCGCCATATTTACAAAAATCGCATTTATGGTCCGATTTGGCTGAAATTCGGAACATGTATTACTACCTTGAAAGGAAATATTTTCCTTAAAAAA